>WBZZ01005844.1:52500-119871 GCA_019918135.1 Paulinella micropora | reverse complement strand
CTTATGGGCTGGGTAGTCGATTCTCTGGCACCCTCTATCGCAGTACGCCACCATTTTGCGTCTAGAGCACATCTTGGGCTTGGCAAGCTGGGTGACACTACACGCTTCACATTCCAAGGGTACCGGCGTGTCTTTGCCACAGGGTTCAGCCCCCGACAGTCCACTAGCTCATTGCTCCCATTCGTCCGGAGAGATGCGGAGATTGTAGTACCACTTCCACCAATGCAGCTCCGCCAGGGGAGCATTGTTGAACACCGTACAGAAGTCGGCCACGTTCACCGTCCCATTGCTTTGGTTCCCTTCAGCCTCGCTCTCCGGTGGTGCCACAAAAACGAACCTCGTCTCATTCTGAGCCATAAATGCATACCCACACGTCTTCTCACCCTTCTTAGGTATCACCCGCAGTCCCGAACCATCCGCCGCCGGAGCCAGGTACTCCTCCTCACCCACTGCATATCTTGGAACAGGATCAACCATCGTTGCTCGCCTTTGACGTCTTAGATCAAACGCCATACACGACACGGCCGCGGCGGGGGGGCTCCTCGGGGCACCAGAACCTTTGCGTCCTTGGTCTCTCCCTCCATTTGCCGCGACATCTTTCTTCGGTTTTTCTTCCTTAGGAATTTTCTTGCGGTACCTGTCCTTGAGCGTTGGGCACGACTTGCCTACATGCTCGTGCCCAGGTATGCGACACTTCTCCATGCACCTGAAGTACTTGTGGCCTTTTGAACAGTTGTAGCACTCCAGCTTCGGCCTATCGCTCTTGCCGCCCTTATCCCCCTTGTCGCTCTTGCCACCTTTCGCTTGCCCGTTCGCCCACATCGCCGCCTCCTCTTTGGTAGCCATCCTCTGCTCTTCATTAGCGATTACTCTCCTTTCGAAGGCCTCCTCCTCCTCGTCCTCCTGCTCCTGCTCCTCCTTCTCGTCCTCTTTGAGAGGCCTTTAAGTTCTTTTGTCTCTCCCTTTCCTCCTTCTTCTCCTTCATCCTCTTCATGTAGGTAATGATTGCCTCTCGTAACTCCTCATCATCACACATATTGGCATACCAACCTTCGTTCACAGCGGCAATCTGAAGCATATTGAAAAGGCCCGGTTCCTTGCCTTGCGTCCTGCTCAGAAAATTTGCCCTTGCTGTTGGGTTCTGCCTATCATGATTAAAAGAGCAGTCTCTGTTCTCCATCTGTGCCTTACACTGCAAGCCCGCGAACCACCTCCAACATGCGGTCTTCAAGTCTGGCTCTCTCTGTCTCTTCCAACCGGCAACTCTGTTTGTGTACGTGGCTTGTGCGCCAACAGGTACACCGCCTGCCTGTGCCGTATGTGCCTCCGTGAGCGAGTCCATGTTTGAGCATGCACTCATCACTTCTTGAAACAGTGCTGACGGAGCAACGCTTTGAACCGTATTTTCGAACACGTGTGTCTCGAGGAAGTTCTTGGACTTCACTGAGCTAAACGTCGAGCATTGTTGTATGAGCTGAGTAAGCTTACTCGGGTTAACTGTGTGTAACGCCGAAAAGAAATAGAGGATGATCGACTTGCGGCCATAGAATAGCCCATAGGAGGAAACTACCTCCGTAAGGGTCGCCGCCAAGCCAACAGCACTCCTCAAACTCATCGCCACTGTCTCAAAGACTTCAAATCCTATGAGAGTACCAGTGCAGAGATGCTGGTATCCATGAGATTGAAAATATGAAATGAGTGTGGCCACCGCCAGTTCACACTGAGCGTCTAGGCCTGTTGCATTGTTTCTCTTAATCTCCTCCTTCTTTCTCAAAAACTTGTACTGTGTCAGATCAAATCCCTCCGAGACTAGAGATTGGTCAAAAACAGTAACAAAGGCCTCGTATTCCTGCGTTTCGTCGCAAGGAAAAGCCTTCATGCAGGCATTGATCTCTTTGAGCTTGCTCAAAAGCGAAGCATCAGAGTCTTTGTCTGAGCTCGTCTTGGCATATAGCATGAGACTTGCCACTCCTCCTTTCTTCCCCTTGAAGGCATTTATGATGTTCTGTCTGTCCTTCTTCTCCGTGTTTGTGACCACCACCGTAGTTGAGCCCGAGGGTGCAGGGGCTGGTGGGGCAGGAGCTGGTGGGGTCAAATATGTCGGAGGGTGTGTCTTTGCACCACTCACTTTTGATTTCATTCTTTCCAGTCTCATCGTCTTCTCGAACTCCTCATTCTCTTTCGCCTTCTTCTTCTCAGATATCACCAGCTTTTGAGCATGAGTGATAAAGGCCACCAATTCAGAAGCAGATCTGAGAAAATTATATTTCTCCACATATTGGTCAACACCTGCTTTGTTGGCGACCGGTGGTGCGTTACTAAGTGATTTAAGGACAGAGTGATCCTTGGTAGGAATCCATCTCTTCCATGCCTCCTTGTGCAGTAACGCACCCATCAACAGTCTGATCTTGGTCAGAACTCTGTCGGTCTTCTCTAACTCATCAATCACAGGATGAGTTTCTCCTGCTGCCTTAATGCTTTTTTTCCATCTCTGCCTTCCCCTCCTCCAAGGCCTTTATTTCCATTGTAAAAAAATGAAATATACCACTCGAGTTTTTCGAACCCAGATTGGTCTTCATTTTTGTTACATCGACTGCCTCCTGACCAGTCGCGAGGAATCTGGCCGTTGCTCTTGGGTTTGTGTACTGGAGGTAACCCTCACATCGTGGGCCGTATGTACGTTCCCAAATCAGGGTTTGAGTGTACACCCCAAAGATAGCATCGAGTAATTCAAGGTGGGTGTGTGTGTCCCCAAACTTGATATGCTGTATCTTCTTTCTCTCTTCTGGATCAGAGACCAGTTTGCCGAGGAGCTGTGCTGTGTTTGATAATAGGATATAGACATCCTTTTTAGCACGACTTTTCTCTCTTCTTTGATCCTGAGGGATCCACACATAGGTATCCTTCTCTACCCCCATCTTGTTATCAAACTCTTCTTTAGTGAGGTCATAGTGGTCTTGCACCCACTGTTGTTCCTCCACTGTGATCTCCTCTCCATCACTATGAATCAAGTCTATCATTTTTCGTCCTCCTCCTCCCGTGTAGGCAGGTGGTAAGGGATTACCATATGCTCCTCCTCCTCCCGTCTCTTCTTGTTCAAATCCTCCTTCATCTTCGTCTCCTCCATATCTTCATTCATCATCCCAGCCCTCTTCTACTCCTCCTCCTACTCCTTCATCTCCTCCTCCTCCTTCATTCAATCTCCTCCTCCTCCTTCATTCAATCCTCTTCCTCCTCCTCCTCCTCCTGCTTCTTCTTCTTCTCTTCTTTGATCTGCCTCCGAGAATTCACTCACTTCGGCGGTCTCTGTCGACATGATGTCGTAGTAGTGATCAACAGGAGGACAGTGTCAGCTCCTATGTTTGGTTTTTGTTCGTTTGTGTTCTGTTCCTCCTTCAGTCGATTGAGTAGTGAAGAGAGAAACTAATAGAGAGGGTAGGATAAGATTCCCTGTCCTCTATGAAACACTGTTTGTATGTTTGTTTTTGTTTGAGAAAAATAGTCTTTGAGACTTTCTCCGATTTCTTGTTCTCCTTACTCAGATTACTTTCTCCTTCTTTTCTATATTGTATCTAGTATGAGGCACTTGGACCTACACACAGATAGTAATAGAGAAGCTAGAAAAGCTCTCCTTGAGAATTCGACAGTCGGTCGGATAGGTTCTCAGACCTACCTTTAGAAAACGATCAGAGATTTGCAAAAATACTCTGACGTATGTGTGAGATAATGCAGATAAATGCACAAACTAGAAGGGTAGAGTGTTGTGCTCCTGTCTCTATGCTTGTTTGTGTTTTGTGTGTGTTCCTTCACTCTTCTGTCCGCCTCCTTCTTCTTGGTCTCTGTGTGAGAACAGCAAGAACGACAGAGAGTTTGTATCTGATGTCTCCTTGTGAGCACACAGATACTGATTGGGCTAGAGGGTACGAGACACCTGCTTGAGACTAATCAAATGATTTGTTTTGTGAAAGAGTGATGAGGGAGCTGTGTTGGAGTATTTGTTTTCGTCTGACGTCCCCGTGTGAGACAGGTCAGTGAAAATTCATTCTGTTGCCTGTGTGGCAAAGCAGAAAGAAATCACCCTAGTGATGTGGACTCCAAATGTAATGCCCCAACGATAGCTCGAAAAAAGTCGGTAATACAACCAAACACAGTCCTCAAGAATGAGAATGATGTCTCGTTGTATTAGCTCAGTGAAGCCAAAAAGGAAAACGGCAACAGACCAGGAATAAAATGGCATCAGGCCCAATCCGGACAAATAATACTGAAAAACAAGCTGGTGCACCTGTCACCAGGAAAAGGTACTTTTTACCGGCTATCCGGGGGTGATGCCTACAAAACAATATTTAATATATATTAAAGATTATTTTTTTTTATTATATATACACAAAGATGGGTAGAAAACCAATATACAAAACACCAGAAGAGAAGAAGGAAGCCTTACGGAGAAAGGCGAGAGAATTTATACAAAAAGACCCAGAAAGACATATACAGAAGTCGATGGAGTATTACAACCAAAATAAAGCAATAATAGCGGAAGGAGAAAGAAAAAAAGAGATGAAGTAAAGCAAGCATTACTTAAGTTGAAAAGAATGGAGGAGGCAATGAAATGAATTTCTATTTAAAGATAAGATATTATTTTATATAAATATAACAGATAATTTATTATTATTTTTTATTATTTTTATATCCGCTTTGATATAAAAAAGTATGCCACCACCTTTACCACCCAGACCAACGAAGGAAAATGTTGAACTAGCGAAGGTAAGGGCGAACTTAAGGGAAACTAAGACACAGGAAGCGAAGAAGCGTGAGGTAAAACTTGTAGAACTAAGACCAATAAAAAACAGAGGTATAAATGGATATACATACCCTTTCAAAGACCTTGACATTAACTTCTATGATATGGATGCGATTGAAATATCAATTATGAGAGCAGTTAAGGATGCCAAAAATAGAGGTTTGACAAACGAAGCAAGTCTTCATGTTAAGTTTGGTTATATGACGGATATTGATGATGAAAAGTTCTATAAATGGAAAACTTTCAATTCCGTTAAGTTAAAAGACATTGATGAGTTGATTTTTTGATATATATCTATACAACGAACAAAATCTCGAAGCCAGCGCGAATGGATATGATAGAATTATTCAACGTATGATTATTCAAATTATTCAAGAAGATGGAGGTGGTTGTAATCTCTCAGGAAGTGATAAGAAACATAAAACAGATGAAGGAATTCATATTAATCCAAGGAGTAAAGATAATAATTGTTTCTTCTATGTTTTTAAGGATATATTAAATTTACCAATGAAAGGTAAATCAAAACTCAATAAAAAAGTATGTAATGATATTAGGCAAGAATTCAAACTTGAGTCTAATACTCCGATACCTTTATCAGTCGGCTTTGAAATCTTAAAAAAATATTGTATTGAAGGAAAGTATTTTGAATTGACTGATGCAACAAGCAAACAGACATTTAAAAATTATGAAGACCCTTTAATAACAGCAGATGTGCTTTGCTATCTAAGTAAGGGACATTATATGGGTTTTATAAAGAGGAATAAAAAGAGATGCGAGGAATGCTTTAAAACTTACTTCAATAATCATAAGTGTAATATTAAGCGACAGACTTACGCGGCAGATAAATTAAGGAAACAAAAAGACCGCTATGAAAGTTTATTAACAACCTTTAAGGAGATGAGTTATAATAATCAAGATGAGATTTTTCATTATGATTTAGAAACATATAGAAATGCGCTTGAAATCCATACCGCGTATATAGCAGGTTATGTTTTTGCGGATATCGGTTTTAAATATGTTGCTGGCGATGATTGTATTCAAAACTCATTGATATAATCTTTCAATATGCGGAAGACTTAGCAAAAAGAAAACCGAAAGCAACATTTTATGTTAATGCTTTTAATGGTAGTAAATTCGACCATTACTTCTTACAAAAAGAGTTTATTAAAAGAAAGATTCTTCAATAATGGGGCGATAATTTCAATGGAATACAAAAATATGAAATTCTGGGACTTGTCTAAGCACACAGAGGGAAGCCTTAAAAAGAACCTTGAAAGTTTGGGATGTAATGTTTTAAAAGGTGATTTTGACCACGAAAAAGCGAAACGATGGGAAGAAATGGGTGATGATATGAAAAAAGAATGTTTATTGTATTTAGAAAAAGATGTTATGGGATTGAAGGAACTATACGAAACACTAAATAAACCGATATATGAAGAACATAAAACGAACTTATCGGAGTTTATGTCTACGTCGTCTTTAACATTTAATCTTTGGAAAAAGAAAATTGATGGACAATATATAATTCAACTTCCGAAGTTAGAACAAGAAGCGGATTTTAGAAAAGCATTATATGGAGCAAGGACTTATCCAAGCAAGAGGAGATTTATATCAGAGCAATATCAAAAATACACAAACGGCGACATTGACTTTGATGAGGTTAAAGATTATCTTATTGATGCGGATGTTGTAAGTCTTTATCCAACGGCAATGCTTGAAAATTATATGACGGGCGAAATTAAGAAATGCGAAGGAGAAATGAAAGGGAAACTAGGAATATATAATGTTGATTACATATCTCCAAAAAATCTATTACACCCGCGAGTGCCATTCCGTGATAGCAAAGGGTGTTTAAAGAGGGAATTAAGAGATATGAAAGACCAATGACTTACTTCTGTTGATATTGAAGATATGACTGAACTTGGATACCAAGTCAAAATCATTCGTGGCTATTATACAGAAGGAGCCGAACCAGTATTCAAAGATTACATATTAGAGTTATTTAAACGAAAACAAAATTCAAAAAAAGGCACACCGCAGTATTTATTAGCAAAGTTATTTATGAATGCTTTATACGGAAAGACAAGTCAAAGACCGATTAATTCTGTAAGCAAATTTATAAGAAAAAATCATGAGTATTGGAAATTCTGGGCTAAACATGTGATAACCGATATTGAAAAGTTTGAAGAGGCTAATGGTGAATTATGGTTAATTTCTGGTATTCCAAGAGATGACAAATTGAAAGAAGAAAAAATTACAAAGCCCACACACTGCGGGGCATTTATACTAGCATACAGCAGACGAATTATGTATAAGTATATGTCCGAAGCCAACCCAGACAACGACCCAGACAGAGATTATTATTACACGGATACAGACAGCATTCAAAGCCATGTAAGAAATATTGAACGGATAAAGAGATTTAGGGTTAAAACAATCGGCGGAATGGATGATGACCTTGGAACAGATTGTAAAATAATAAGGGGAATATGGGTAGCACCAAAATTATATATGTTGGAGTATGTAAAGAAAGGTTAAGAAAAAGGTAAAACTCATTTCCACTTTAGAGGAAAAGGTTTAGATTTGAAAAAATTAAATCCAACCGCTTATGAATTAATGGATAAGGGTGAAAGTTTAACTAATACAAGAGACTTTATAATGAAGAAAATACATACTAGCAGAAACAGCAAACAACAACATATTGAACACTTTAGCATACATCACCAAAAGAATGTAGTAAAAGTAGTTAATAAAACAAAATGGTGCGGGCGTGAGTTTATCCACGAAGATGATAGTATCCCTTACGGCTCCGTGTCCTCTCTTAAAAAATAAAATATCAAATAATCAATTTTTTTACCACTCTATATAGACCAATGACCACCCTCACCAGACTATCTGAAAAATTTGGACGACTTTGAATTGAGAAGAATAAGGAATTCTTTTCAGTAAGAGATGTTCAACAAATGATTGACGAAGAAATTAAGGCAATTGAAAAAAGTAGAGAAGGCAAGCCAAAGGATACTTTTCCATTTGGTAAATATAAAGGCAAGAAAATTCAAGATGTAGCGGTTATTGATAAGCCATACCTTGAATAGGTAATGAAACAGCCGTGGTTTGATAAATTTACTGACATTAAAAGTGAAGTAAAAAAATATTTACAATAAAAATTAATATTTATATTATATACAAATTATGTCGGACCTCAACACCAAACAAGACTACTTGAATGAAATTGAAAAATGGAACCTTGATGTTTCTATTAAAAAGCCGACAATTAAATGGACTAAGCCTGATATTGTTTCTTTCTATGAGCAATACAAACCCCGCGATGAACGTGAAAGTGGTTATACCATTGGATACCATAACGGACAAAGAAGAGAGCACTCCATTTAAGGCGAGTGATTTAAAAGAGACTGGAATTACCGAAATCAAGGCTAATGTAGGAGAAGAGATAGCGACTGCTACATCAGTAGGTAATAAAGAGACTGCTATAGAATGTACAGAAGAAGGTTGTATATTAAGGAAAGCAAGCGATGTTATTCGTGTTGTAAAAGAAAGATACCAAAAAAAATAAAATATCAAATCACTCACACATTCTTTTTTGCTACATCAATGATCCTCTATAAAGTTAGCAATAACATTAATATTACCATTTCCACCTGCCGACAGCCTTTTGTGTGAATGTCAAAATATCGTTCGGGGTTAATTGAATATCGTAGGTTCTTAGATTAATTTGTTGAGTTGAGGTAGCATTAACATAAATCTTAAAAATTGTTGTTCCGTTGGCGATAGCAGTTGCTTTTGTGTCTGTATCTACAATTGAAGTTTTGGCATCAACATCAGCAAAACCCGCCCCTGTCAATGTTCCGTTCAATACCATTCTGACGACATTAGCCTTAGTATCTTCATTAGTAATACTTATCAACGAAGGAAAGACATTTGAATTGTTGGTTAGGCTATTATTGAATAATGCTTTATTCCTGATACTTAAAATGGTGCTTTCAGTTATATTAGCTGCTTCACTACCTTCCGCCGTATTTGTAATACTTGTATTAATAGTGTTGGTGCCTTCAACAAACAAACTACAACTGGCTGTCTTCAGTCTTTGTATTCCAACTCCAACATTATTATTAATAATTCGTGCTATAAATGGTAATGTAGTATTTCGCAGACTGACACCTGTGTTGTCATTCGCATACTTAATCGTATGGACTAACTGAAATTCACCTGTCTTCGGATTTTCAATAGAAAACTTAATAGCACCAAAACCTAAGTATTGAAATTGAATTTGAAATACATTTCCCTTTGTCCAGTCTAATACAGGCATATCTACTGTTCCGTCGCACGGGTCATCACAGTACGCTTGATAAAATACGTTTGGGGTTCCTCCTATACAATGTAGAATAATCATTCCTTCATCTCTAGTTTTGTAAAAGTAGAAACCATTAGATAAATCGTTATCTCCGATACCTATCCACGAATAATAATCTTCGGTTTCGTCTGTTGTCCATAAAGCAGTGAAGCGGGCTACAACACCCATACCAGTGCGATATTTTATTTTTCTTTTGCTTACCATACTAGCATCAGCGGTAGCATTAGCAGTCGTTTTTAATTCCGCCATATTATTCAGAAATGAAACACTCGCATTTGTCTGAGTTAAGTCCATATCCGTGTATTAATGGTATATGGAAAGATTTCCTGTAATACAGGTGTTAAGGAACTGGTTAGGGTTTCACCAAAAGCAGTCTTCATATGATTAGTTTCAACATGTCCGTCATATCCGACTTTGACATTTATAAATTTTTTGTCTGGATTTTGTGCTATCAAATTTCTCAGGTGAGTAGTCATTGTTTGTGTATATGAAACAAAAAATAATTTTCTTTCTTTTTATCGGTTTCATAAATATCTACGACATTAGGATTTCAATTCCCTTAACAAGCACACTTCGTTGAAGAATGGCAATGTGTAATGGTTAAGATTATTTCCCGCAGTGGTTGAAACAAATTCATATCGTCTCTCAGTGTCAAGGCTCAGACCACTCACCTCATAGCCGTCGGTATCCTTATCGCACAGCGGGCGATTATTATCAAAGGAATCAACATGAAACCAGTTGTAGTGATACACATTTGAATTCAAAATAGCACTCCCCTTTAATTTATTTTTCAAAAGCATATAATCCTCATTCTTCAAAGTATCAACATCAAATTGTTGAAGACGAGTTCCGTCAAGGGTTGTGTAGTATGTCTTAATTTTCTTTGAAGCAGTATTCGGGTAGGCAACACTATCAGTTCTATTATCATTATCAAAAGCAGTGTAAGAAGTCTCAGTATTGTTGAAAGCGGAAGTATAAATACGACGAATTCTTTCACCCTGTGAGCGGTTCATCTTTATAACGAAATTTTGCTGTGCTGTTTGAAGATTTTGTTTCCAAGCAATGGGATATTTAATCTTAAAAGGAAAGCCTTCACCCGCGATCTTCTGTTGGACACCAAGAATAACATTAGGATCAGTTTCCACGGCAAGAAACAAATTCAAATCAGAAATAGTAGCACCAACTGCACTTGCCGCAGCACCAGCAGAGATAGCACTAATATCAGTTCCATAGAAGAAAGTTCGATTGGTCGCCTCCCACACAATACGCATATCCAAAATTTCATTGAAACCGATTGTCTTATCAAGTTCAAAAATAGTTCCAAACAGCATTCCCAAAGGAAGTTTAACACTGATAACTGGGTCATCACCAGTATCGCTACCGCCTTCAAAATACTTTGCCTCATCATAATCTACATTAACAAGGTTGTAATTTCCCGCACCGCTTGTAGCAGTCGCGCTGTCGTTAAAACGCCGAGCATTCACACTCGGGACTTTATAGTAATTATTAACTGCTGTTATGAGTGTAGCAGTATCAACAGCATCGCCAATCGCCTTCTTTTCAGTTCTACTTCCTACAACAATCTTTCCAACATTACACTTTTGAAGCATCGCACCAGAGCCAGTTTTGCCTTCTACGGCAGGGTCATAGTCTCCGTGATTTTCCAAGGCCTTAAATTTTTCAAAACTAATCTCAGGTTTCCAAATCATCTTAGTGTAATTTCCCACATGTTGAAGATTACACAGATACTGCCCGCTTCGGCTACGAAGTTCAATCGTTTTAATCATAGACATACAATCCATAAAAATACGATTGAAATGGCCAGCACCATTGTTTGTTGGTTTGTAAGTAAATCTCAACACAGACCTCGCAAGGTTCAAAGGGCGTGTAGGAATTTCGAATGTGCTTTCCAGTCCTCCCGCAGTAGTGAGAGTCACATTCGCCGACCCTTCACGGCTGGTAAGTTTGTTCAATTCATACTTTCCTGACAATAGTTCCTTAGTCTGATGGACTAGTTCTCCTCCGTATTGGACAGGCATTTTTTGTTTTGTTTTTGAAGTAGTGTAAGTTGATTAATACACGAAATATATTTATAGAAAAAAATAAATAATTAAAATAAATTGATATTTTAGAATTACGCTTCATTCGCTACGCTCATTCTCGCTATGGATTCAACTTCTTGAATCTATATTCTAAAACATCGTTTTTTATACTGTAATGGTGGTCGATGTTTTACGAAGGCACGAAGGGCATGAGTAAAATATCATATTTATCGGGATTTCAGCAAATTGAAAAATGAATTAAATAAACTAAAATAATTAGTTTCACGATAAACAAGCAATGTCATAACTATACCCAAACCATTAAGATTAATCGCTTGGTCGTTTTCGTCTGTCAAGTAAAACCTGAATACATTGTTTGAATTAGCGGACAATGTTTTACCATACTCAGACCCGCTTCCATCATAGATAACAGAACCAAAAGGAATTTCGTTGGCTGTGTATATTTCTTGTAGCACATGATTATCGCCTTCATTCACCAAATCCGATTGAAGATACAAAGTCTTTTCACCAGTTAGAATAATTACATTTGGAGATTTAATAAAATCATTAGCAAAGAAATATGTTGAGTTTCTATCAAATCCCATAACCTCATGAATACGGGTATCACCATCAAATATAAACCGCGGTTGAATACCTCCATTGTTTGAAACACTGAATGTTAATTCGCCGTCCTCTGGTTCTATGTTGGTATTGTTGCTTGAGACTACATAAGTATAATCATTCGGACTTTCTGCCGTCAATATCTCAGATAGTTTATTTTTTAAATTGTTCATCGTGTAGTTTCCCTCGGGTATTGTAATTAAAGCCTCATACCCGTCTTCGGATAATGTAAAAGTATTGCAAGGACTGGCAACAGAGTAATACGACTTCGGCACATAAATATGAAGAATTTTACAATGTGTTGGATTGTCTAGCCCCTTCATATTGACTTCGTGTGTAAAGTCGCTGTCCGTGCCAGTTATCCTGTTTTTACTATTTATGTAGTATATACCGCTCGACCTGCCTCCTTTGTACTCCATGATATTTAGAATTGCGCTTCGTGCTCCGCACTCTCGCTTATTCTAAACATCGTTTTTTTCTTTTTCAAAAAATTAATGCTTATTGTAATCCTTAAAAGTGCGTAGCCCCCGATGTTTGTTGAAGACGAAGTCTGAAACAAATATCAAATATAAGTATCAAAATGACCATACCCATTCTGTGCTTTTAATTTTTCCGCTTCGTCTTCTTTTAAATCTGTATAACCGCTGGCAAACTTAAATCGCACTCCTTTTGCTCGCTCTAAAAGAAACCGCATTGAGTGCCATCCGCAAGTATCACTCGTATCACTCTGTTGTTTAACTTGATTAACTTTCATTAACAAATAACTATCAGGATTACTTCGGTCAATTAGCCGTTTCATTTGTTGTTGAAAGTCTTCCGTCGGCTCGTAAAGTGCTAATGGGTCATGCACTTCAACACTTCTGTCTTTATCCAGACTTACCCATATAGCAATCCAATGAGACCCCGCTTGTTTGTGATTGTCCAAATTCATAATAAATCCATATCGCTTTCTTTTTTCTGGATTTAGTTTGTAGATTTCATCACTGGCTATCGCACCGAGATACCATCCATATTTTTTCATTATGTCATCTATTTCATCAGTCATTAGTCCCCGCCCCTCTCCCTCTTGCTGGGGGTCTGGTTGCTGTGTGTCGGGCTGTGGCTTCTCTGGCTGTGGCTCCTCTGGCTGTGGCTCCTCTGGCTGTGGCTCCTCTGGCTGTTGCTCTGGTTGCTGTTGCTCTGGTTGCTGTTGCTCTGGTTGCTGTTGCTGTGGCTCAGGCTGTGGTTGCTCTGGTTGCTGTTCATTTCTATGTTTATTTATAAGAGCATTAACATAATCTTTTTTTCTCATTGAATGTGTCCATTCTTTTCTTGATAGATACTTTTTAATGTTTTTTACGGAAAACACTTTATTAATCAAATCTTCTAAACCAGTTCCCGTTTGTAAGCCCAAATATTCTGCGAGTTTCTTTTTTACTTCATCCTTATTTTGTCCAACATCTATTTTATGTTCTACAATTTTGTCTATTATCCATGATGCCCTTTGGTTCCAACCTTTAACATCGTGGCCTTCATTTTTAAGTTTTTCCCTTAGTGCTTCACCAAGAATTTTAATAGTAAGTTTTTCCTCAATATTACTATTTGACAATCCATTCTTCAACATTAATCTGTATTTAGCCTCCTCTAGTTTGTTTCCTATATTTTTATTTAATGCTTCTTGTGCTCCTAGCATTTTTTTCATATCATCTATTTTTATTTGTTGCTTTTGAAAATCTTTTATTCTTTCTGCTATACTTTGTATTTTACTAGGTTCCCAATTATCTATATCTGCTTGAGTAAAAACTCCCGAATTTATGATTAATTTTTTATTTTCTCCAAATTCTTTATTTGGTTTAACTTTTACCTCTGGCTGGGCCTGTTGTTCTTGTGGTTGTCCCTGCTGTGTAGGCATAATATATTGTTGTTGTGGTGGTGGCATAATGGCTAATCTTTGGTTCCTTTGCTGTTCGTATTGTAAATCCTCTATGAGTTTTTGCTCCCTTCTTAGTTCTCTGTCTTTTTGTTCTTGTCGTTCCTTGATATCTTCCATGTCTTTTCGGTGTTGCCTCTTCTTTTCTTCTTCAGCATCAACTCGTGCTTTTTTCTCTTTTTGGTCAATCTCATCAATCTTTTCGTATTTCTCCTTTCTGAGTTTGTCTAAGTGGTCGTTAATGGCAGTTCTAGTATTTTGCTCAATCTCCGACAAACTCTGGACTTTTTGCAAGTCTTCTTTTCGCTTAGGTGCTCGCTTTGATTTTGGTCTGCTTAAGTATTTCATAAAAAGTTTAACGATTTGAAGTGTGCTCATATCATTTGTCTTTTTACCGAAATTAAGATAATATTTTTTACCCTTCTGGATAATATATGGTTTCCCGCTCTTATTCCTATAAACCCGCGGTGGTCTTAATTTCTGTTTCTTCGCTTTCTTGACGACCATTTGATATTTTAGAATTTCACTTCGTGCTACGCACTCTCGCTTATTCTAAAACATCGTTTTTTTCTTTATTGAAAAAATAAATTGGTTTTCGATGTTTGTTGAAGACGTAGTCTGAAAAGAAAATCGTAGATTTTCTAAACAAATATCATTTAAAATTTAAGGGCACCTCGTCCTCTCTGCTTACCATACCCCAGTCTTGATGCTACAGCGCCAACACTACCTGCGTAAGGCACCCCGACACTACTTAATGCTCCCGCAGTCCTAGAGATTAACTTATTACCGCGAAGAAATTTATCAACGGCCATTGCGGTTTTGCCAACTTTTTGCCAGTTAATTTTACCGCCAGCCTGTCCCTTGCTTCCTTGCTTCTTCTTGCGACCAGTTTTCTTTTTACCTCCAGCCATGTTGGTGCTTGAGTTAATAGTTCGTTTGCCGATTGTTGGAATGACTTCAACACGAGTTGTTTTTACTACCATAAAAGATAGATGATTATATAATACAGAAAAAAATAATTATTTAAGATATCTTATTCTGACATCGTCATCATAAAACATCGTTTTTTTTTTGCTTTAATGGTTTCCGATGTTTGAGAATAAACGAGAGTGCGTAGCACGAAGTGAAATTCTCAAATATCATTTTAATCTGAAATTGAAAATTTTTCTTAACTCATCATCAACACTTGAAACATAAAGAAAATTAAATCTCTCCTTTGTTGCTTCGTGATACTTTTGAAGAAAGTAGTCAAAGTCAAAAGATAAGTCTAAGTGTTTATACACGAGTTCCATTTTGTCCTGAGATTGCCCCGGAAAGATTAATAGATAATCTAACTGCTTAATGGCTTCTGGCCGTAGGTCGTTCAAATACTGGCTAGACATAATCACCTTTGATTTATAGTGTCTGTTCTTTTTTATAATAATTAATAACATAATATATTACACAATATATAAACAATGTCGGAGCACAAATACCAAAAGATTATTTTTCTAAGCAATGATTTTGCTGGAGGAAGCAAAACATTTAATAAAAATATTCAAATGTCATTCACACCCACCAAAATGAATGTAAAATTTATCCACTATATGAACGACCAAACAGAGACAAAAACCAGAATTCTTTACATGGATAGAATTGGAATTATTGGAACATTTGCGGACAGCACCACAGCAAACATTTCAAACCTCGGTTATAATTTGGGTGTTGTCGGATGGTCGGACTGTCAATATACATTTAAAGTCCTTGAAACTGACAGCGGAAATATTGACACAGGAAATTTAGCGGGGCGAATTGTTGTGTGTTTAGAATTTCTTGCTTAATAATATATATGATGCTTAAGATTAACAATGTCAAGGTGAAGCCAGTAAAACAAGAGGGTGATGGAAATAAAAAAGCAAAAGGTTATAAATTATTTAATGAGCCGTATGCCAACATATTTCTACTCGCCCGTAAGAAGAGCGGGAAAACGACAGCACTCTTTGAAATACTGAAACGGACTACAGACAGAAAAACCCGTATTGTCATTATTGCTTCAACAATTCACAAGGACTACATTTATAAAGCAATGGTAAAGCACTTTAAGAACAGAGGCAACCCGATGGCAATATATACCTTTCTTAAATCAGATGGTGTTAATGTCATTGATTATGAGTTAGACAAACTGAACAGACATGACGAGCAACACGAAGGAGAAGTAAAACAAGACAAAGAAGAAATAGAGAAGCCACAATTTCTTTATTTCTGAAAGGAAAAGAAACAGAGCGCCGCGGAGGCGAAAGAAAGACCAAGTAAGTATATTTCTCCAGAGGTTGTTTTTGTTTTGGATGATTTAGGAAGTGGATTAAGAGACAAGTCCGTAAGTGATTTGTTTTATGTGGTCTGTGTTAGGTCGGACTGCCTGCGACTTTTACTCACGGATAAGCGAAAAAAAGAATGAGAGTTGTGCTTATTGTATAAAGCAAGGGGTAGATACTGGGTTTAAGTGTGTTTTCATAAATAACGGAAATAATATGTGTCGTAGTTTTGATGAGGCTTTGCCTTTAATGTGTGCGGGTGATAATAGATTGTATATGACACATTTATACGAGTGCTCACTTCTTTGAAGAAGGTGATGGAAGGCAAATGCCAATCAATAGTGTTAGGATTCCGACATAATTATTAGCGACCTCACAAGGCAAGTTCTTTTCAGATAGCCTTACGATACAAAGGGTTATAATGGAGATAATGATACCAATTTGAAATAACTATTTAATAAGTCGGCTGTCTGTCGGTCTGTTTTTTATACAACAACAATTCCAGTTATCTTCCAATTCGTGCTCTACTTTTTTTTCCTCAGTCTTTAGTTCTACTTCAAGAACACGAGACTTTAATTCGGGAGTTAGTTCGCCATCCATATCCATAATAGGTGGTGGTCTGTGAAGTCTGGTTGTATTATTGTTTGACATTATCAAGAACGGCCACTCTGATTTCTGCTAATTGGTTTGCTTGGTCTTGTAGTATATTAAGTAAAAGTTTATTTTCTTTTTCTAAATTAACTACCTTTTCCGCCATGTGTTGAAAAGCACTGACTAATATTGGTATAAAACTTGTATATGTTATACCTTCAAGGTAGCCATCTCCATCGTCCGCTTTTATTCCACTTTCAGATACAAATTCAGGAAATATTTTTTTAACTTCATCAGCAATAAATCCGTGGTTCTTTTTTTCTTTCTTCTCGTCTGATTTCAAATAATATGAACAACAATTTATTTTCATTAGTTTCTCGCAACAATCCATGCAGTCAAGTGTTTTAATATCTGATTTTAGCCTCCTGTCAGATGAGTTTGTCCAAGCACCATTGAGAGGAATATAGTTATAACTTCCAGAAGGCTCGCCAGTAGTAGAGTTTGAAGTAGTCCAAGCGTGAAGCAAACCAGTAGAAGAAACAATTGCTCCATAATTCGTATATCCTCCCGATTTAAAATATAGTTGTGGGTCGTTAGTATAAGCAGGTCTTTTTCGTATGATTAAAAAACCGCTGGATGCTGTTGGGATGCTTAAATCTCCCGACGTATTAATGTTCATTGCCTCATTCCAAGTTATATTACTCCCCGCTGTTGTTCCAGTATTATAATAAAAAGCAAGTTTGTTTGAGACTTTGTATATTTGAAAGTTTGAGCAAGAATTACTTGATTTCCAGTTTGAGCCGTCATAATAAGCATCAAAACTTATACTTATATTGTCGTGTGCCCAATTCAATAATTGGAATGTTGGATAAGCATCTGTGGATATTACTGCATGTAAGTGTGCCCCTCCTATATTACTCGCCGTTCCGTATAATTCTAATCCGCCTGTCGCCCCATTTGCTGATTTTGTTGTGTTTCCTATAATTATCGGCTTACCTGATGCTGTTGTTATTTTATCGCTCGTTGTTAATGTCGTTGTTGATATCCCCGCATTTGCCGTTATCACCCCACTCGCTGTTATTGCATTCGTTGTTAATAAGCCCGATGAACTACTGATGTCTATTGCGGTGTTAAATGTTATATTACTTCCTACCGCTACTCCTGACGCATATTGAAAAAGGAGATTAGTGCCTTTGGCTATCATAAAATTTGAGGTAGCAGAACTTGACTTATCATTAACTGCTCCGTCCCAATAGCAATCAAATTTTAATGAGACATCATTATGACTATTATTAATTAATTGAAAACAAGGATAATTTGGGTCGGCCGTTATAAATGCTTGTATGTGTGGCCCTGCTACACCAGATGTCCCGTATAATTCTAATCCCCCCGTGTATGCCGCCAATCCTCTCGTTGTTCTTCCCAATATTAATGGTTTTCCTAGCGCCATTGTTATTTTGTCGCTCGCTGTTAATGTCGTTGTTGATATCCCCGCAGTTGAAGTAATTGTTGTTCCTGTTATTGTTCCACCATTTGTTATGTTGTTTGAGTTCATATCTAAGTCCCCATAAAACCGCATACCGCCAGCATTGTTAAAACGGACAATGTCAGACGAAGCACTTTTATTATCCAAAAGTTTTGAAATATAAAGTCCCGCCCCTTTTACATCAGATGCTACATTCGTGAATACATAACCTCTTTGGTTCGCTGTTTCACTTGTAGCAGTATTTAGAGTAAATAAGAAATACTGATAATCTCCTAATGTATGTGAAAAGAATATATCTCCTCCATTTTGGTTTAATATCCTCGCCCCATTATATGCTATATTTCCACCATTAGTGATAGTTTGATTATTAAAATCGGCATTGTTCGTTAAAGTTAGATATTTTATCGTAGTGCTTGCCCCATTAAATGTTTTACTTCCTGTTATGGTTTGGTCTGTTGTTAGTTTTACATTTTGTCCGTCCAATGTATCTACATAACTTTTGTTTGCTCCATCGGCCGCTAATGTCGGAGTTCCAAGGTTGGCTATTTTGCTACTATTACAATCTAGCCCCGAAGCATTTACCCAACCGACAATCGTCCCGTCAATAATAAAACTTATTTTTTTCGCAGAAATTTCAAAGTTGTAATATGTTGCAGTTTTCATATCCAAACTAGCAATTGACCCGATATTACTGGTAGAATTGAAAACGATAAATGTACCCTTTGTTGTTGAATTGATTGAATTTCCCGTTATTTCAACACCACTGCTATATGTCTTAATTCCTGCTATGGTTTGGTTTCCTGTTAGTTTCACATTTTGCCCGTCTAATGTATCCACATAACTTTTATTTGCTCCGTCCGTTGTTGCTGACGGTGTGGCTAAGTTTGTTATTTTGTTGTTATTCAAAGATAGTGTAGTGCCAGTTGCGGATATAATTAAAGTATTACCCGAATATAACTCTACATACGAACCAGTTATTTGTATCGGATACCAAGTCGCTGTTGCTGTCTTTTGTGAGGCAATCATTCCTATTTTTGTATCAAAGGCTATGCCAATGCCGTCAAAAGTAGTAGGATTGGATGAACCACTTACTTCCAAAGTTGATGTAAATTTTTTATTCCCTGCTATGGTTTGGTCTCCTGTTAGTTTAACCACCGAAGTATCAAGAACGGAAACATCCACACCATCAACAAGATTGACATTTGTTATGCTTTGGCTTTTCATATCAATACCCGCACTAGCATTTATTATGTTGCTAAATGTTTTTATTCCTCCTATGGTTTGGTCTCCTGTTAGTTTGACCACCGAACCATCACCTGCGAGATTAGCGAGATTAATTCCATTATACGTAGAAGCCCCTGAAATAGCATAACCATTCATATTTAGTCCTCCCGTCATACTAGCAGTGCCGTCTAATCTAAGAAAGGGTGGTGTGGTGTTTCTCCATTGCCCCGTGCTATACATAATCAGTTGGTAATCTGCTGGAAAGCCTGATATTGTCACATCGCTATGTGTGTCTATACTTCCTGATGCTGTCACCTTATTATTATTATCATTATGCTCAAATATCCATTCATCAACACCTTTGTCATTTAGTAAATTAACTCCTGTTATATTCTTCATTCCCATACTAATGTTGCCTGTTTCATCAACATTTATCGGAAAGGTTTTATTTACCCAGTTTATTGAGTTATATGTTAGATGACTATTCATCGCCACTGGTGCTGTTATAACCACATCTGAAAGTGTATCAATTGAACCAAGGGCTGTATTCTTCCATTTACCTTCTACATCGTTGTAAGTTAAGTATTGTCCGCTTGCTTGTGCAAATATGTTTGTGTCTATCAAATTATATAAACTTGTTTGGTGCGGATTACTTGTATTAGAGCGGTGTTGAGTTGAGGCTTTGACTTCATCATTATCCCTTACTCGTTGCTCTGTGTAGTATAAACGGCTTCCTTCTTTGATATCAGTCGTTGATTTTAAAGCGAGACGTGTGTCGAAGCGGTTATCAGTCCAATAATAATTAAGTCCTTCTTTAAGGTCAGTTGTTGATTTTAAAGCGAGCCGTGTATCAAAGCGGTTATCAGTCCAATAATAATTAAGTCCTTCTTTAATGTCCGCGGTGCTTTTGGTAGCCAGTCGTGTATCAAATCGGTCTTCAGTGTAATAAAGATTTATTGGGTCTTCATCTTCTGGCACTCTGTCTGTATTCAGACCAACTATGTTTGTGTTCGTTAAGTCAAGGTTGGTGATTGATAGGCTGTCTGTCGCGATTTCTGACAAGCCGAGTAATGATTTATATTGCGACATTATATTAATGAATTAATTATTTTAAAAAATACTAAAATATATTAATCTTAGTATAAAATGCCGTCTCCCGAAGCGAGCCGACAAAACTGGGGAAAAGCAGTTGATGGAATTAAACAAAAAGCAAAGCAGAGAAAAATGGAACATGCCAAAAAGGTTTTGGAACAATACCGAAATGCGGTTAAAAGTGAAGATGAAGATATGGAACGAAAAATAGCAGAGATAGAAAATAAGAATGTTGCTAACGATATTGTTAATGAAAAAGATCAAGATGACACACCCGAGCAGAGTGATAGCGAAGATGAGGTTGATATCACTGATATCATTGCGGAAAAGATGGCGAAAATGAAAATCAAAAGAGCGAAGGCTGAAACTAAGAGAGAAAAGAAGAAGAGTAAGAAACCTGAGCCCGAGAGTGAAGAAAGTGAAAGTGAGAGTAGTGAAGAAGAAGAACCGAAACCTAAGAAAGGCAAAGGTAAGAAGTCTAGTAGTGTGAGTGTAAAAGTATATAATCAATCTTCTGGCGGTGGTAAGAAGGAAAAAAATAATGATGTTGAAAAATGTTTCTTAAAGTTTTAGATATTACCAGAGATAATGATAAGAATAATAATTACTATATTCTGGATTATTATAAGTTAATTCACCTTTTGAATTTCGTATTGCTTTTGCTCTCATTCTGTAATTTTTCTTCTTTCTTTATCCAAATTGTCTAAATGTGAATATAAACCTATGCGGTCTTTATAATGTTCGTATCTGATATCTCCAAAATTAATAACCTTACCTTTCGGACTAATGACTTTATATTTTTTGTTTTTTACATTTGACTTTGAAAATCTCATACTATATAAATGCCAGATTTAGACCATAAACATATAATTATTAATAACAAAAATCGTAATAGTCAATTAGAAGACACACCTACTGGAGAAGAAATTCAAAGAACAAAAGAAGATGAAGCACTAGAAATACATCATCAGAAAAAGAACCCAAAAATATGGAACACGATATGGGTTGATAATCCATTAGACCAAGTTTTCTTAGACTTAGCAGATATGAGTAAGATAAAATATAAGAAAGGAAATAAAGGATATGCTTGGATGTTAGTTTGGATTGATTGTCATTCAAGATATTTAATAATCATTCCATTAAAAAATAAAACAGCGAAAGAAGTTTATTATGCTTTGAAATCTATACTTTATAAACCTAAATCAATTACAACCGACAGCGGAGGAGAATATAAAGGTGCTACTCGTGATTATTTTATTCAAAATGGTATTAAGCACAATGTGGTTGAAGTAGGGGACCACAGAGCCTTAGCGGTTGTTGATAGAGTTATAAGGAGTATTAGAAGGTGGTTGGATTTATTATTTGAAACAAATAGAAATTTTGACTGGGTAAGTTATATTCAAGACTTGGTTAATGCTTATAATCATAAATTACATAGGGGAATTCAAGCCAGACCTGTGGACGTCTTTGCTAGAAGAGACAAAAATAAACAGACTATCACTCGTGATAACCTTATTAATGAATTCAATGTTGGTGATAGTGTTCGTAAGGAAAACAAACGGAATCTATTTTCCAAAGGCGGAAAGACTTTCAGCAAAATTATTTATAAAGTTAAAGGCCGTTCCGGATTTAAGTTAATATTAAATAATGACGAGTTAGTAAGTCCTAGAGATTGATTGAAAACTGATTTTACTAAACCAATTGACGAAGAAAAGATATGAAAGAGCAACTAAAGAGTTATAAAAGAGAAGAAGAAAAAGAATTGCTAAAGAGAGAAGAAATAGAACCAGAAAACATCAGAACAAGTAAGAGAGAACGAAAGGCTAAAGTAATACTTGACCTTTAATGAAAATAAAAAATACTATTAGACTAACTTCTTTGCCCAGTTTAAAACGAATGCTTGGTCCCATGGAAAACCTGATTAATCGGGACAAAGAAGCCAGTATAATAGAGTGGCGGTGGTATAACGCCTTTAATTAAACACAACCCTGTAAGCAGTCTTTACGGTGAGACCATAATAATCCGCGACAGAGCCGATATTATCCCACAATCTAAATAGCCTGAAACTTCCATCTGTAAAATGGACGACAAAATGTTCGGGCACCTGATCCTTCCTCATTGGCGATTTGTACGCATTCAACTTTGTTGTTGGAAGACCCTCATTCGTTTGTTGGTAAATACGGGCTACACTATTTTCCTTATCTATTTCAACCAAGTAATCCTGCTTGCCTTCAATTGGTTGATTACATTCGTGATTAGCTCGCGTGCAATGACCGCCCTCCTTGTAATGCCCCAACGATAGCTCGTAAAAAGTCGGTAATACAACCAAACACAGTCCTCAAGAATGAGAATGATGTCTCGTTGTATTAGCTCAGTGAAGCCAAAAAGGAAAACGGCAACAGACCAGGAATAAAATGGCATCAGGTCCAATCCGGACAAATAATACTGAAAAACAAGCTGGTGCACCTGTCACCAGGAAAAGGTACTTTTTACCGGCTATCCGGGGTGATGCCTACAGTACCCCCTCCCGATTTTATGACGGAAATAGCATTTTCGTCACACACCTTCTGATTTCTTTCTGCAAATAGTATGCGCTATGGAGTCATGCCACACAGCGCATCGACCCACGGATAGACGCTAAAAGACGATAAATATATCCTCATACGGCACGTCAAAGCGGATTCTCTAGCCTTTCTTGTAAATTTTGAACTCCTTCCCCTCAAATTTTTTTTTCGGCAGTATGTCAAGAACAAACGTACTATTAATAAAAAAATACAAGCAACGTGGTGCTTGTATTCCCCCTTGTCTCCTTCTTCTTCTTATCATTATTATTATTATTATTATTATTATTATTATTATTATTATTCACAGGGAGATCGTAAGTACATTGTCTTTTTTAATGACATACCCTTGTATAAGGCGGATATCCTATGATATAGTATTAGGGGGCCAGTCCTAATAGCTATATCCGAAGTCGAGGTGTATGTACCCGACCCTGCGATATACCGACACAAGTAGAGATTGACCGTGCTCAGGTACGACAGTATATAATCTATCGTAAAAAATAATTTAATGAAAGTTTCAGAGAACATTTCATTTTCGAGAACATCATCCCAGGACTTGGAAAGGGTCATACCCGGGAACACCATCGCTCAATACACTAGCGATCCCCGTATACGGTGTAGTATCATCGTCGATCGACCTTTCGCACTCGTATGTTGCGATCGAATGCCAAGTTATATCACTGAGTCTTTTTAATATTCATATTGATAACTGATGATGCATGATCAAATCATGATACGCCGTGGGCAATCAATCAGTTTATTTGAGACGCATAAAGAAAAATAGTTTCTTTGTCACTGCCTTCGTCGTCTGGCGCGGATTTCTTTGCCTGGTGGAGGACCACCAACAAAAGTCAGATCGAACTTTGACTGTTCGAGAATGTCCCAGATCTTATTAGGGATTCCGCCCAACGATAATTCGAAAGGGACATCAAGCACTCCTCTTGGCAGTGTCTGAATGGTCCACGCAGTGTAATCCTTGTCTCTGGGAGTAATTGTATCATCCCATGTCTCGAGACTTTTTGCGTCTTTATATACTGGCAGATAATGTCTTGCCTTTGGATCCTCAACCGGGTCCATACTTCTCCAGAACTGGAGTATCGGTTGTACTATCTTTGCGGCTGATGATATTTTGAGTGTCCGTGTGACACGCATCTGTCGTGGGACCGCCACGACCCGCATCAAGTATAAGTCTGAGAGAGTGTCATCAGCGACATGTTGTTCCGCTGGTCTCATCAGATAGAAAACATTTTTCACCCATGCGATGGTTGCTATCGCATCGCCTTCCTTCCATCGCTCATGGACAATCTCAACGTTGCCCGCGTTTGGGTCAGTGTCCGTTCCCTCCTCCTCCTGGTGGACGTCCTTTGATCTCATCGACCTCATCGCCTTCCTCGGTTGGTCGTTGATAAGATCATTCCGCGCTCTCCTTAGCTGCGCCTCTGTGATCTTCTCCTTCTTTCCGCTATGCTCTCGCGGAGACTTGGACTGAGTCCCCACCGCGCTTATGCGGTCAGTCTTCTCCTTGCTGTCCACCTCACTCTCATCCTTCTCAGCTATCGGTGCCTGATAAGCATCGTCTTGGTCTATGCCAGCCTCCTTGTGGATGGGCGGCACCTCTTTGAAATCATCCTTCATCCGTTTTAACGCCTCCTCAACGGATTCATCTTCCAGTAAGAAGGGATCATACTTAATCAGCCTTCTTACATTCACAATTTGCACCTTCCCTCTACCCCTGATCTTGTAGTTCAGAAGTCCCGTCTGTTCCATAATCTGATAAGGTCCTTTCCAGTGAGTGAACAGCTTAGAGCTGACTCCCTTCGGGACTTGAGGATGGTACAATAGTACAATATCCCCGACCTGGAACTTGATCTGATCCAAGTGCGCTTGTCGCACCCCTTCAGCATCAGTCTTTCGGCGCTCCGCCTCTCTATGCGCCCTGACTATTTGTTCCGCCTCCATCTTCACTCTAAGTCTCATCCCAAACAACTCATCCGCATCCGCCCAAGTGTCTTTTGGGTGAAGGAGCGAAGTCGGGATATCAGGCTCACGCCCATATACTAACTGATATGGCGAGATTGAGCTCTTCGAGCCTCCTAACGCCGTAGAGGGTTGACAGTTCATTGCAAACGCAAATGATGGTGCTGCCTCGACCCATGCTCTTTGATTTTCCTTCTTCGTGCAATACATCTTTGAGGGGTCTGTGTACCCGCTCGATTTTCCCATTTGCTCGCGGGTTATAGGCAGTAACATATTGCCATTTCATCCCGTAATACTTAGATAGTTTGTCGATGACCTCGTTATTAAAGTCCGAGCCTCGATCAGAACATATCTTTCTTGGTACTCCGATCTGTGAGATGATCCTATCGATCAGCGCCTCGGCCGTCGTCTTGCCGGTAACGTCTTTGACAGGGATGATCCACACATAGTTGGTGGCTCTGTCAATAGCCGTAAGGAGGTATTTGTAACCATCCTTCGATTCTGGGAAAGGTCCCACATGATCAATGTGTATAAACTCAAACATCCCCGCATGAAGAGGAAATTCGCCAATTAGGCCGAAATTTGCCTTCAGTGGTGTTTTGTTTATCTTGCACGGGATGCATGCATCCACCGCCTGATCTATCTCCTCCTTCATCTTCTTCCACCAGAATCGCCTCGCTACGAACATGTGAGTTCGTTGTCGACCCGGATGCGCCAAAAGTGGGCAATTGTGGGCTGCGACAAATATAAATCGTCTCAGACTCTCCGGTACCCAAAGGGTCCATTTGTCCGGCTGTGACGCATAGCGACCGTGAAGGCCCTTGTACCACAGTAGACCATCTCTCCATCCCATCTCCTTCATCTGATCTTTGATCGCTTTCGTCATCCGTAGCTCATCCGGGTTCTGATATAACTGTATCAGTTCTTTAAACTCCGGATCTTGAGCCTGTTGTTGCCTCCATGCGGTAGGCGAGGCTATATGGATAGTACCATCTTCTAGCCGTACCCCGATTCTTTCCGGGTCATCGTCTAGGTCACTTCTCCGCTCTTGAGGAGGCTCCGCATAAACTTCCTGCGTCTCCTCTTCCTCTCTTATGTTCGCCTTCGCATTCTCATATACCTCATAGGACCACTCAGCGTCCTCCTGGCTATGTAGCTAACAACATATCCCGTGATCCGGGCCTTGTGGACTGTACCGTAGACCTGTGCGGTCATATCGGACTCCACTCGCCATCTCCATCGCCTCAATGTGGCTGACCTCATACACCTTGTCAGTGGACAAGTCTTCCATCTCCACCGTGGACACCAACGCCGATACTTCTGAGTTAAACTCTAGCCTAGAGAGGCTATCAGCGACCACATTTCGCTTTCCCGGTAGATGGACCATTGTAAAATCGAAACAAGACCAGAACGCTTGCCACCGCGCCAGCCGTCCCGTCTGTTCATGATTCATCAACAGGTTATGATGATCACTTCTGACAGTAAATTGAGGTCCTCCCCACAAATACTCTCTGAGCCTCTTGAGGGCCCATACTACCGCCAACGCCTCTCTTTGCCTTGTGCAATAGTTTCTCTCCGCCGCACACAACTTCCTACTAATAAACATGATTGGGCGTAATTTCTTCTCCTCATCCTCTTGTTGTAATACAGCCCCAATCGCAAACTTAGATGCGTCTGTATCGACTACGAATTGTTTCGTAAAGTCGGGCATCGTTAACACCAGTCCTCCGTCTTTCGGGTCTTTGTAAATGAGATCTTTGAGCGCATGAAACGCTTGCAAAGCCTCTTCGTCCCACTTCTCAAAGTCTCCAAAATCTATCATTTTCTCCACTTTAGCCCGTGTTGCACCCCAATCGGGTATAAACTGGCTATAGTATTGCGCCATCGCAAGGAATGAGTGCAATTAAGTGCGGTTCTTCGGTATCGGTCGATTCATAATCTCCTCCCTCTTCTCTTTGGATATCGAGACTCGATTATGGGAGATCTCGTACCCTAAGTATGTCACACTCGTCTTGGCAAGTTGACACTTCTTTAGATTGCACTTCAGGCCAAAAGCTCCGATGCGCCTGAATATATCGGACAAATGATCGATATGCTCCTCCATTGTGTTAGAGTATACGATAATGTCATCGATATAGCAAAATGCATATTCTCCCGCCTTCTGTCCCCGCCTTCTCATAAAGCCACCGTCAGACAAATCATCGTACTGACTGCTCAACATCTTCTGCATCGCCTTCTGGAAAAGTCCTGGGGCTTGCTTGAGGCCCATCGGAAGCACTTTCCATTGATATATTTCCATACCCACCACAAACGCCGTCAGCCATCTGGACTTTTCCTCCAGTGGTATCTGCCAGAAGCCATTCTTAAGGTCAATGACCGAATAGAATTTTGCATTCCGCAGTACTCTCCTTCCTTCTTCTAATGTCGGGAGAGGATTTCTCTCTTCCTCCAGCACCTTGTTAACACGAGCATAGTTAACTGTCAGGCGCCATTCTCCTCCTGGCTTCGGCACTATTCTCGGTTATGAGACTATTGGAGATGTTGATCTCTCAATAAAGTCCTCATTGAGCAGCTGTCTTGCTAGCTCCTCCGCTATCTTCGCCTCATGTATACTCAAATTCGCCCTTCGTGGTGCCGGTGACGGCTCCGCACCCGGTATTTTGTAAATAACCGCAGTGAAATCTTCAGGCTTGACACCACCTGCATGTGGAGGGTCAAAAATTTCCTTGTTCGCCTCTAATTTGGCTTTTAAAAGCTCCTTCTCCTTCTCCGTGCCTACTCCTTCTTCCAATATTTTCCGCGCCGCCTCTTGAAAATCTTCATCAGACATCTGCTTATGCTGCTTGAGGGGTTCTCTGTCCTCCTCCAAGCCTAAGTCCTCTTCCGAGACATCATCTAGGCCCGTCTTTTCATACGTGACCGTGTCCGGCTCATCATCTTTACCGAGCTCCACCAGCATGTCAATGAGTCTCGCGTATTGCAAAGGAGCTTTACGGGTGTAAAAACCATCAAAACATGTGAATGCTTGCGGTATCAATTTCAACTTGTCGAGGTCTCTGAGCTTCCGCTTGTATGCACTGCTCTGCTCACGAGTTCCCATACGACAAGCCACCACTAGCTGTTGCTTGCGAGAGGGTACCGGTATAGGATGATCAATAAGCCGGTCCCTTATTTCCTGCGCCCATATCGCCTTCTCATTATATGGCAGGATAATAGTATACGGCTTATTATTTTCGAATAAAGTCCGTAAGCATTTCTTCACTTCAGACAGTGAACGCGGCCACGTGGGCTCGTCACCCCAGAAATCAGTAATAAAACTTTTAATAGTTTCTGGTGGAGTATCCGGGATTCGCCCCGTTCTCCTTGGTACAAACGCCTCCATTTTTTCTTCTCCTACTTTCGCATGGAAACAGTATCCGTGAGTAATATGGACATCTGTTCCTACTCCTTCCGCGAATCTCGCCAACGACGGGCTTCTTTGTGCGACACATATAATCTCCTCCTTTCGCTTCTCGATTAAGTCATCAATAGACTTTTTGTCCCAATGGCATGTCGGAACTGTGACAGTGCACACTTGGGATTCCCAATTGTCGGTCCGGGACAGTTCATCCGGTCTTACGACATGGGGGTGAACGTACACCTCAAGTGCCTCATGTGCGATGGCAATCTTTTTGTGATCCGTCGCTAGACTCAGCTCATAAGCCTCATAAGAGTCAGTAGCGTTGAAGGGATCAATATCGTTCTCTTCTCCTCTTTTTACTCCATATATCACTCGCCGTGCGGCGCAATCAATCACAGCCCCCATCGTAGCCAATTGGTCATACGATAGTAATATTAACCCGTGGTAACCGGGGACGACATAGAGGTCCATACGGTATACTCGTGCGGATTTCAATTTAAAGGTCAGTGTGATGATTCCCGTGATATCCGTCCGGCTGCTCACTCCTTTGAGAGTGCCCGTTGACTTTTTCATATTTCCGTCCACCCAGTCCCGGTATCGATTTAAAAACTTCCTGCCGACAATATTAATATTCGCCATCGTATCATTACCAACTTTTAATATTGTCTTCAATGTTTCACAATAAAGTTCCGTATAACACAGAGCATCGGGCCAGTGTATATTGGCTGCGAGAACAAGAACTTTACGTTCCAAATTTTGGAGTCTTGTCTCTAAGTTTTTCAACTCCTCCTTCTTCTCCTCCTGCTTCACCTCATTAACATTTTCATTATTCTGCGGTACTGGTGCGTTTACTATGTGAGCGACATTGTCTTGTGGTACTTGAGTACACACATTGTCTTTTTGCTCGCCACCCGCCGCGACCGTAGACATTGAGTCTGTTCGTGGTTGTTTGCTTGGCCGAGGCGATACGTCTGCCATTGGCCTCCTCGCCTCCATCGCAAGTCTCGCCTTCCTATTTGCATCAGTTATCATTGGTAACCGTGCTGTATGAACGGGTATGAGACTACCTTGGGGCTGCAGTCTCTGTGTACACACATCTTTGTTTTCACATAGAGGAAGCGTTGGCCCAGTCTGCACAACAGCATTAGAAAGCACTGTGACTTTAGGGTTAAACTTCACAGTCTTCTCCTTCCTCTCTTCTTCCCCCTCCAGTCATTCCACCACCTCGAAACGATTACCTTGAGTAGTGTCTGGGTAGGATGACGTATCGGTCTCCGAGGCAGTGTTGTAGGCCTGAGCTCGACCGAAATTCGGGTTGGAGCTTGCACACGAGCCTCCTCCTCCTCTGGGTGGGGGGGCTGGAGCTCGAACAGCTCTCCCTCCATAAGGGGTATATCCCCGACCTCATCCTCTTCCTCTCTGAGGGGTTCCCTGCCACCTCGAGGCTCCTCTCCATGTTCCTCGTCCTCGTCCTCCTCCTCCTCCTCCTCCTCGTCCTCCTGCTCCTGCTCCTCCTTCTCGTCCTCTTTGAGAGGCCTTTAAGTTCTTTTGTCTCTCCCTTTCCTCCTTCTTCTCCTTCATCCTCTTCATGTAGGTAATGATTGCCTCTCGTAACTCCTCATCATCACACATATTGGCATACCAACCTTCGTTCGCAGCGGCAATCTGAAGCATATTGAAAAGGCCCGGTTCCTTGCCTTGCGTCCTGCTCAGAAAATTTGCCCTTGCTGTTGGGTTCTGCCTATCATGATTGAAAGAGCAGCCTCTGTTCTCCATCTGTGCCTTACACTGCAAGCCCGCGAACCACCTCCAACATGCGGTCTTCAGGTCTGGCTCTCTCTGTCTCTTCCAACCGGCAACTCTGTTTGTGTACGTGGCTTGTGCGCCAACAGGTACACCGCCTGCCTGTGCCGTATGTGCCTCCGTGAGCGAGTCCATGTTTGAGCATGCACTCATCACTTCTTGAAACAGTGCTGACGGAGCAACGCTTTGAACCGTATTTTCGAACACGTGTGTCTCGAGGAAGTTCTTGGACTTCACTGAGCTAAACGTCGAGCATTGTTGTATGAGCTCAGTAAGCTTACTCGGGTTAACTGTGTGTAACGCCGAAAAGAAATAGAGGATGATCGACTTGCGGCCATAGAATAGCCCATAGGAGGAAACTACCTCCGTAAGGGTCGCCGCCAAGCCAACAGCACTCCTCAAACTCATCGCCACTGTCTCAAAGATTTCAAATCCTATGAGAGTACCAGTGCAGAGATGCTGGTATCCATGAGATTGAAAATATGAAATGAGTGTGGCCACCGCCAGTTCACACTGAGCGTCTAGGCCTGTTGCATTGTTTCTCTTAATCTCCTCCTTCTTTCTCAAAAACTTGTACTGTGTCAGGTCAAATCCCTCCGAGACTAGAGATTGGTCAAAAACAGTAACAAGGGCCTCGTATTCCTGCGTTTCGTCGCAAGGAAAAGCCTTCATGCAGGCATTGATCTCTTTGAGCTTGCTCAAAAGCGAAGCATCAGAGTCTTTGTCTGAGCTCGTCTTGGCATATAGCATGAGACTTGCCACTCCTCCTTTCTTCCCCTTGAAGGCATTTATGATGTTCTGTCTGTCCTTCTTCTCAGTGTTTGTGACCACCACCGTAGTTGAGCCCGAGGGTGCAGGGGCTGGTGGGGCAGGAGCTGGTGGGGTCAAATATGTCGGAGGGTGTGTCTTTGCACCACTCACTTTTGCTTTCATTCTTTCCAGTCTCATCGTCTTCTCGAACTCCTCATTCTCTTTCGCCTTCTTCTTCTCAGATATCACCAGCTTTTGAGCATGAGTGATAAAGGCCACCAATTCAGAAGCAGATCTGAGAAAATTATATTTCTCCACATATTGGTCAACACCTGCTTTGTTGGCGACCGGTGGTGCGTTACTAAGTGATTTAAGGACAGAGTGATCCTTGGTAGGAATCCATCTCTTCCATGCCTCCTTGTGCAGTAACGCACCCATCAACAGTCTGATCTTGGTCAGAACTCTGTCGGTCTTCTCTAACTCATTAATCACAGGATGAGTTTCTCCTGCTGCCTTAATGCTTTTTTCCATCTCTGCCTTCCCCTCCTCCAAGGCATTTATTTCCATTGTAAAAAAATGAAATATACCACTCGAGTTTTTCGAACCCAGATTGGTCTTCATTTTTGTTACATCGACTGCCTCCTGACCAGTCGCGAGGAATCTGGCCGTTGCTCTTGGGTTTGTGTACTGGAGGTAACCATCGTGGGCCGTATGTACGTTCCCAAATCAGGGTTTGAGTGTACACCCCAAAGATAGCATCGAGTAATTCAAGGTGGGTGTGTGTGTCCCCAAACTTGATATGCTGTATCTTCTTTCTCTCTTCTGGATCAGAGACCAGTTTGCCGAGGAGCTGTGCTGTGTTTGATAATAGGATATAGACATCCTTTTTAGCACGACTTTTCTCTCTTCTTTGATCCTGAGGGATCCACACATAGGTATCCTTCTCTACCCCCATCTTGTTATCAAACTCTTCTTTAGTGAGGTCATAGTGGTCTTGCACCCACTGTTGTTCCTCCACTGTGATCTCCTCTCCATCACTATGAATCAAGTCGATCATTTTTCGTCCTCCTCCTCCCGTGTAGGCAGGTGGTAAGGGATTACCATATGCTCCTCCTCCTCCCGTCTCTTCTTGTTCAAATCCTCCTTCATCTTCGTCTCCTCCATATCTTCCTTCATCATCCCAGCCCTCTTCTACTCCTCCTCCTACTCCTTCATCTCCTCCTCCTTCATTCAATCCTCCTCCTCCTCCTTCATTCAATCCTCTTCCTCCTCCTCCTCCTCCTGCTTCTTCTTCTTCTCTTCTTCGATCTGCCTCCGAGAATTCACTCACTTCGGCGGTCTCTGTCGACATGATGTCGTAGTAGTGATCAACAGGAGGACAGTGTCAGCTCCTATGTTTGGTTTTTGTTCGTTTGTGTTCTGTTCCTCCTTCAGTCGATTGACTAGTGAAGAGAGAAACTAATAGAGAGGGTAGGATAAGATTCCCTGTCCTCTATGAAACACTGTTTGTATGTTTGTTTTTGTTTGAGAAAAATAGTCTTTGAGACTTTCTCCGATTTCTTGTTCTCCTTACTCAGATTACTTTCTCCTCCTTCTTTTCTATATTGTATCTAGTATGAGACACTTGGACCTACACACAGATAGTAATAGAGAAGCTAGGAAAGCTCTCCTTGAGAAGTCGACAGTCGGTCGGATAGGTTCTCAGACCTACCTTTAGAAAACGATCAGAGATTTGCAAAAATACTCTGACGTATGTGTGAGATAATGCAGATAAATGCACAAACTAGAAGGGTAAAGTGTTGTGCTCCTGTCCCTATGCTTGTTTGTGTTTTGTGTGTGTTCCTTCACTCTTCTGTCCACCTTCTTCTTCTTGGTCTCTGTGTGAGAACAGCAAGAACGACAGAGAGTTTGTATCTGATGTCTCCTTGTGAGCACACAGATACTGATTGGGCTAGAGGGTACGAGACACCTGCTTGAGACCAATCAAATTATTTGTTTTGTGAAAGAGTTATGAGGGAGCTGTGTTGGAGTATTTGTTTTCGTCTGACGTCCCCGTGTGAGACAGGTCAGTGAAAATTCACTCTGTTGCCTGTGTGGCAAAGCAGAAAGAAATCACCCTAGTGATGTGGACTCCAAATGTAATGCACCCAACGATAGCTCGTAAAAAGTCAGTAATACAACCAAACACAGTCCTCAAGAATGAGAATGATGTCTCGTTGTTTTAGTTCAGTGAAGCCAAAAAGGAAAACGGCAACAGACCAGGAATAAAATGGCATCAGGTCCAATCCGGACAAATAATACTGAAAAACAAGCTGGTGCACCTGTCACCAGGAAAAGGTACTTTTTACAGGCTATCCGGGGGTGATACCTACATCCTCTTACCTAATTCTTTGGGAATATTTTCCGCAGTAATAAGCCCAACACGCATTGCGCTAACTGCTTCTGCCAAAACCTAAACACCCTTTCATTGAAAAAAAAAAGAAACGAAACAACAAACTTACCCTTACTTCAGGATCTTTGGGTTGCTTCTGTTCTGGAACCTTGCATTCAGCATCCTCTGGCTCCTCCCGCGGTTCGTTGTCAGCCATACCTGCACAACAGACAAGGGTTTGGTGTTTTTGTCTTAGCCACTTTGGGAATTCTGAAAAAAAAAGTAGCAGAACGAAAAAGCACGAGGAAAAACATTTTTATTCAATTGTGTGAATTTCTGGATTTCGGCTGTTCGTTTGAAATGCATAAAAAAAGGAAAAGCGAAAAATTTTTTACACCAGCCACCTATAGGCTCAGGTCAATTTACCCTCTTGCCAGATTTTGACAAACTGGAAAGTGTCTTACTTTTCATTTTTCAGAATAGTCTTAATCAGTCAAAGTGCGAACAAGAATGAGTGATGACGATAGCAGTGATGGAGAATATACTGAAAGAGAATACCACAATAAGTGGTTAGAAAAATTAAAAGATACACATTACTCTCAGTTAATAAAACAAAAATTGAAAAACGAAACAAGAAATGAAATAATACAAAGCAAACTTGAAGAGAATGAGAAAGAAAGGATTGAATTGGAAAAGCAAAAAAGAGAGTGCGAAAATAAAGGAAATGCTATTAACGAAATGCTTGAAATGCGAAAAGGAGAAAAAGAAAGAAAGGAAAAAATAGATTTGGTAAAGAGAGAAGAAAAGAGAAAAGAACTGAACAAGAAAAATAATTACGATTATTTGAGAATTGGCTAAGTGCCGAAAATCAACCAATGGGAGTTGATGATGAGATTAGAGCAAGAAAAATGATTGAAGGAGGAAAAACAACATACAATGTAATTGAAGAATATGAGAAATATAAAAGACAAAAAATTAATTGAAATAGTAGTTTTTACTACTAATTCCTTTTGCGTATAGGAGTATAAACTAGTGCGTATTCAATTTAAAAAAATTGGGCGAAAGCCCTCTTCATTTCAAAGAGATTTACTCATACTATACTTGTGTGTGGTAGGTGGTTGAGTTGAAGTTGGAAGAGTAAGACGAAAAAGGTCAATTGAATGATACATATATGTTTTCTTGTAGTGTGCTGTAGAAGGCTATTTGGTTGTTTTTGTTTCTTTGTATCTACTTGTTGGATTTTTTTACTGCTTTTTTATGGTTCTTATTTTTTTTACTGCTTTTTTATGGTTCTAATTTTTTTACTGCTTTTTTGTTACTATCATTTTTTTCGTCTTGTTTTTTGAAATACAAGAAAAAGAATTTATTTATTTTGCTTTCTTGTATTTATCAAAAAATTTCGCTTTTTTATTTTGCCGTTTTAAGGCTTAGTATTTACTATCAACAGGAAGGCTCAAACAACCCAGACGAGGTCAAGAATTGATTAAATTCTTGACGAGTTCTGGGTTATCATCTACTCCTCCTCTCGTCCCTCTTATACGCTCCACAGTCTCAATGCAATCAGTCTCTCTTCCAGCTCTGATCCCGCCGGTCCGTGCCTCTTTCCTGGCATTACAGCATCATTCCGTGAATCTGTACTAACTCCTTTCTTACCGGATTTTACGACTCTTTCCTTGTCTTTTTCTCCGATATTTGCGGGACTTAGCGAGTTTTTCTTCGCGGGTTTTGCCGTATCTTTTTGCGAGATTTGCTGTGCACTCCCTCCCTAAGCAAAGTAAACAAATTATATTTTATACGAGAGCTCGGCAAGGCCGATTGTACCTGCCAGGTTTCGACTGCACCTGTTGCTTCTTGCGGCCATCCCAGGAATGGACAAAGTCAATTTCCACAGAGACCTTCTGACCAGCCAAGCAATCAACAAATTCGACACTCACACAGACCTTATGGCAGACCCCTGGTGCAACAGAGGTTTTATAGCATTGTTGCGGGACTCTCTAGACGTGGCACCAGAGAAATTTCTCTAGTTCCACCTACACGAGCCTTTATCTTTCTCATACTTCAAAAGGGGCTTGGCAAGCCATAACTAGACGTTTAGAAATAAAGTTGTTCCTTCCTTTTTTTTTTTTTTTTTTTTTTTTTTTTTTTTTCACGATCTGCGTTGAGTTTTTGCACGATCTGCGTTGAGTTTTTGCAAAAAAGACATGCAAACCTAGGAATTTTTTTTTAATAGTACTACACGATGTTCGCTTTTTTTTATTGAGTATACACGACCAGCTGTTCACCGCCACCAAGCACCCGGTACCACAAATTGTGGTTTTGCATTTAGAGTTTCCAATGCTGAAAGATGCTGTCACAGGTAATTTCGTTCCAGGATGTGAGAAACTTTGAAATCACGTGTTTATCTCAGACGACCCTTTCCTGAATGCCATGGTCGCCACCGCGGTCGCCCTATTACTCCTATTTCACTTGCTCGAAGCGCAACGGATGTTTATGCTATATTGGAATGTAGTTCATCAGCGGTGTGCCTTTCCTTTTCTTGGTCTGTATCTCCAAGTGCCGAGGCAGGTTGGCATGCCTTTTGCATGCGAATAAGCCAATAAAAGCTTCATTATAATTGCTTCCCATTTCCTCGTCTTCTTCTGCCCCTGACATCAGACAGATTACGAGAGTTCGAAAATTAATCTTCCATCTCTGTTGCGATTTCTAAACGCTTGCAAAATGTGGAGATGATGCAAGCTTTCTATCTCGTCTGTCTCTCGACATTTTGAAACATACGTTCTCGTGATCCTAAAGACGTCAAGTACTTGGCATGATTGATTTTGCTTTGATTTTACAAAATAGTATCGTAAGTAGACTGTTGAAGATACTTTAGAATCCATTCATGTAATCGTCCGGGTGTACCATCAATAATAAACAAATATTTTAAGCTAGTGTCAAGGTTCGAAATATTTGCTGTTATATTGCAATTTCGGTGTATTGTGTCCACCCTGAAAGGAAGAAACAGAAGACAGAAAGGACACAATACACCGTAATTGCAATATAATAGAACAAGCATTTCGAACCTTGACACTAGCTTAAATTGTTTATTATCGATGGTACCCAGACGATTACATGAAAGGATTCTATGCTAAGTATCAACAATCTATTCACGAAACGGTATCTTCCTGTTTTCATTTTAGTTTTGTTTGTTCGTGCTTTTTTTCTCCAGCTATTATTATCATTACCTCCTTCGCCTTTCTCGTCAGTTGTTCTTATTCTTCTTTTGCCTCGCGCTTGACCTAGTTTCACCACCATTTGACTGATCAGACGAATCTAATGTATTTCATTTCTGCACAGAGCAGGCATTGGTGACAAGACGCTAAAAGTACTTGGTACGCTGGCATGCCTCACTGTTTGATTCCATCCTCTTTTGTGCTCTCTGCAGTCAGTTTCGCAGTGGGTGGTTTGTTGGGCGACGCCTTCCTGCATCTGATTCCACACGCGCTGCACCCGCACCACACCCATGCTCCACAGGTGGCACACCTGACAACGTCACAGCCACCCACATCCCAGCACATATGCCAATGTCGGGCAACATGTAGACAGGTACGAATAACCATAGTATGGCACATAATATACAACAAAGGGATTGAGTCATCGGGTCTGCTCAGTACAACACAGCAAGATAAAAAGTGGAAGAGGCTACTTTGAGTCTCGATGCTTTCACGGAAATAAGTCGTCCAAGTTTCGTTCTATTCGCTTCTATGAGCTCCTTTCAGATCCTTTCCACTTCTGCATTTGCACCTGTTCAGGTTGTTACGCCAACCTTTTCCTCCTCTTCTTTCTTCGCCTCCGCAGAAACGATACAGGACACCTGCAAGCTCCCAGGTTCTCTGCTTGGTATCGTCTCGTTCATTCGCTGATAGCTGTTTACTCATGCCACGCTGCTAGGAGATGATGGGAGCTGTCTGGACGATGTAGCCCGTGGAACACATTCTCACGACCACAATGACGACCACAATCACGACCATGGACATGATTGTGATCATGGCCATGGACACGACCACACCCATGACCATGGACACGACCACAATCATGACCATGGACACGCCCACAATCATGACCATGGACACGACCACAATCACGATCATCGACACGACCACAATCACGAGCACAATCATGAGCATGGGCACGACCACAATCACGACCATGGACACGACCATGAATGCGGCTGCGGGCACGACCACGACCACGACCACGACCATTATCACGACCATAATCACGACCATAATCACGACTATAATCACGGCCATAATGACGACCATGGACACGACCATGGACACGACCACGGCCTGGAGCAAAAAACTACGCCCAGGCGAAAACTCGAGCACAATGACGACCACAATCACGACCACAATCATGACCACAATCACGACCACAATCATGGCCACAATCATGACCACAATAACCAAGGACACGACCACAATCACGACCATGGGCATGATCATGGGCACCACCGTGGGACCGATCACGGCGAGCACGACCACGACCACTCAGCTGAGATGAATGTCGGGCTATTCGGTCAGCACGCTTTGCCTTGTGCAACTGCCTCCTGCCTCGTGGATCAAGTCCAGTTGCTTGGTTCAGAATCAGAGTCGTGGTTGTGGTGCCTGAAGTGCTGTTAGGTATGCTGCTCTTCTTCCTGGTTTCCAAAGCGGCGCACATTCGACAAGGTCCACACGTGAGACACCATTGCCAAAGCAAAAATGCTTAAAATAAAAGAGTGTGAAGGTGCTCTTTGCGACCCGACCAAGCTAGCAGAGCTTGAGATAACAAAGAGTTTGAAGGTGCTTTTTGCGACCAGCGCGTGCGTTGGAGCAGGCAAGCGTGATGCACAGCCATGAGAGTGTGTGTGCTGCGCTGTGGGCTGGGCAGGCGGCCATGGTGGGCATGGCCATTCTCACGGCGCTCACTCGCACGGCGCCAGCTGTAACTATCGATTTATCTATCTATCTATCTATCTATCCATCTATCTATCTATCTATCTATCTATCTATCTATCTATCTATCTATCTATCTATCTATATCTACCTATCCATATCTACCCATCTATATCTATCTATCTATCCATCTATCTGTCTATCTGTCTATCTATCTATCTATCTATCTATCTATCTATCTATCTATCTATCTATCTATCTATCTATCTATCTATCTATCTATCTGTCTGTCTGTCTGTCTGTCTTCTTTCTATCTATCCGTCTTCTGTCTATCTATCTATCTATCTATCTATCTATCTATCTATCTATCTATCTATCTATCTATCTTATCTATCTATCTTTCTATCTACCTATCTATCTACCTATCTACCTACCTACCTACCCTATCTACCTACCTACCCTATCTGTCTATAGGGTTATGGTTAGATAGATAGATAATCCTAACCCTAACCCTATCTTGTATGAATTATTTGCATATATACAGTGTTTCTATCGTGGAAATGTGTACGTGTTGCGTGTAGCTCCCAAAAAAACCACCAAAAAATCTACCAAAAAAGCTGCCAAGGACTCTGATTCTGACTGTGAAGACCACGACTCTGAGAGGTCGCTCATACTTTCATCCGTCACGCTTTCCTGCAGCACAGTGCATGCTTACATACACACATACATACATACATACATTCATACATACATACATACATACACACATACACACATACATACATAACATACATAACATACATGCATACATACATACATACATACATACATTACATACATACGTCATCTTTTTTGTGCTATCCAAAGCTGAGCGAGTCACGCGTCCTCATTCCGACATTTTGTTGTAACCTATCATCAGCTTTCATGACACTTGGGAGCAGGTGATAATACCAAAGCTCACTAAACGAGCAGAACTTTGGGGCTTTATGTGAAGATTTGATTGTTCAAAAAAAGAAGAAAAAAATTTTTCGGGCTTTTAAGCCAAGCTCAACAGAATTCTGCGAGATAAGGGTGATTTCTTGCTACTCTTTCATATCTGGTGAGCAGTGTTGGACAAGAGCCATGCAGGTGGGCAGGTCCAGGAGTAGGAGAAATCAATCAATCAATCAATCGATCAATCATTCATTCAATGAAATGGTTGGTGGTGGTTGCAGGGCGCCCATCAAGATCACGGGCCTGCTGAACCTGTTGGCCGACACCACGCACAACTTCACCGACGGCATGGTCCATCCTCCCTTGCCACACGCCCCACCAAGCTGTGTTTGGTGGCGATGCTGCGCAGGCTATCGCAGCCTCTTTCCTAGCCGGCCCCAAAGTGGTCCCCGCCTGCACAGCACGCACATACTGCCGCCTTACCTCCTATGCTCATCCTCTTTCTCTCTTTCTCTCTATCTCTCTTTCTCTATTTTCTCTCTCTCTCTCTCTCTCTCTCTCTCTCTCTCTCTCTCTCTCTCTCTTGCCTGTGTTTTTCATTCACAAATGCTCAACGTTATCGCATACAATTTTCTGAAATCCGATTAAATTGAGGCTAAAACGTATTGCTCGCGCTCTCACTCTTTTTGGTCGGTGGCTGGTTGGCTGTTGCAGGGCCTGTCCACGACGCTGGCCGTCTTCATCCACGAGATCCCACACGAGATCGGTCCCGTCTCGCAGTCGCCATCTCTTAATATCACATCAGCTCATGTCGCATCATATCTTCTCCCCGCCTGCTCGTCTTGGCCTTGGCGCGCCCTCACCCCACCTGTGCCGTCTCTTCTCCCCCCCCCCCCCCCCCCCCCCCCTTCGTGTCATGTTGCCTCTCCGCCCCTCCCACATTCCGCGTGCGCTTGCTCTTCTTGTGGCCTTTCCATCTCGCAGCCGGCATGGACTTCTCGCCATTGTGCAATTGCTGGCCTGTCTATGCTAGGCGACTACGCCATCTTGATCCAAAGCGGCTACACGCAAACGTCAGACACACGCCTTCCAACCAATCCCTCCCCCCCCCACACACACACCACCACCACCCCCACCCACCCACCCCACCGCCCGCCCCTCCCTCTCCCGCTCCACGCATCACTTGCAGCAGCACACCTGCATATGGAAATAAAAGAGAGAGAGAGATGGGGGGGGGGGGGTGGGAGGGGTGGGTGGGATGAATTTGTTTATGTATGTATGTATGTATGTATCCATGTATGTGTCTGTATGTATGTATGTATGTATGCATGTATGCATGTATGCATGCATGTATGTATGTATGTATGTATGTATGTATCATGCATGCATGCATGTATGTATGTATGTATGTATGTATGCATGTATGTATGTATGTATGTATTGTATGTATTGTATGTATGTATGTATATATCCACGTGTGTGTATGTGTATGTGTGTGTGCGTCTGTGTATAAAGATATAAAAATACATGTTTGTTGGCATGTGTTTGCTTGTGTGCGTGCAAATGAGAAATGTGTAAAGACAGAGGAAGAGCAGAATGACCGCAAGAGAGAGCATAGGTGCAGGGAAGGAGCGGATGTGACAGGAGCCGCAAACCCAGTGCATGCGCGCGTGCATGTGCATGGGCCGGCTTGACTGACTTGTCTGTGCCTGGCTGCTGTGGGTGGGCTGTGCAGGCAGGCGATGAAGTTCCAGCTCGTCACCGCCCTCGGCGCCTTCCTTGGTGAAACTACCCTACCCCACCCGCTCCCCCGCGACCCTCTCACCCACCCACCCAGCCCCCACTGGCCCGCCTTGCACTGCCCCCTCCTGCTTTGCTTTCCTGTCTTTTCGCTCCTATTTTTTCCTCTAATGTCTTATCCACTTGTACGCTAGTGGGTGCGGTTGCAGAAGAGAAGCCGAAACATGCCGGGGGCGGGGCGGGGGGGATGGGGGGGGGCGGGGCGGGGGGGATGGGGGGGGGCAGGGCAACCCGGGCGGGGGGAAAAGGAAGCGCGAGGAGGACGGATGTGTGGCGGCGGTGTGCAGGTGAAAAGCAAAGAATAGGGTGGCTGGCGTGTGTGTGTGTGTGTGCAGGCTGCTTCTTCGGGTTCCTGACGGGCGGACAAGCGCAGGGCGCCGACTGGGTCTTACCGGTCAGTATACTATAATACTTAGTATAGTTTACGGAACGTATGAGGTCAACATAGTGTACGGCCGGTATGATTTGTTCAAAATGAGCACCACTGTACTGTAGTGTAGATAGTCCCAATGATTTGATTTGTACTGTACTGTAGTGTAGATAGTCAAAATAATTTGGTCAAAGTGAGCACCATCATCAAAGGTTTTCATGATTGCAACCAGGGTTGTCATGGTTGCAACCATGGTTTTCATGGTTGCAACCAGGGTTTTGATGATTGTAACCATGGTTTGGATGGTTGCAAACATGATTATGATGATTGCAACCATGGTTTTTTTATGATTGCAACCATGGTTGTCATGGTTGCAACCATGTTTGTCATGGTTGCAACCATGGTTTTTATGGTTGCAACCATACTTTTCATGGTTGCAACCATGGTTTTCATGGTTGCAACCATGGTTGTGATGGTTGCAACCATGGTTATCATGGTTGCAACCAAAAGGTTTTGGTTGCAACCATGGTTTCGATTATTGTAACCATGGTTTGGATGGTTGCAAACATGATTGTGATGATTGCAACCATGGTTTGTTCATGATTGCAACCATGTTTGTCATGGTTGCAACCATGTTTGTCATGGTTGCAACCATGGTTTTCATGGTTGCAACCATGGTTGTTATGGTTGCAACCATGGTTGTCATGGTTGCAACCATGGTTATAATGGTTGCAACCATGATTTTGGTTGCAACCAGGTTTTGGTTGCAACCATGGTTTTGGTTGCAACCGTTTTGGTTGCAACCAGGGTTTTGGTTGCAACCATGGTTTCGATGATTGTAACCATGATTTGGATGGTTGCAAACATGATTATGATGATTGCAACAATGGTTTTTCCATGATTGCAACCATAGGTCATGATTTGGATGGTTGCAAACATGATTATGATGATTGCAACCATGGTTTTTTCATGATTGCAACCATGGTTATGGTTGCAACCATGTTTGTCTTGGTTGCAACCATGGTTTTTATGGTTGCAACCATGGTTTTTATGGTTGCAACCATGGTTTTCATGGTTGCAACCATGGTTTTGATGGTTGCAACCATGATTTTCATGGTTGCAACCATGGTTTCCAAGGTTGCAGCCATGATCATGATGTTTGCAACCATGATCATGATGTTTGCAACCATGATTATGATTATTGCAACCATGATTTCGATGATTGCAACCACGGTTTTATGGTTGCAACCCTGGTTTTCATGGTTGCAATTATGGTTTTCGTGGTTGCAACCATGTTTTCGATGATTGCAACCATGCTTCTGATGATTGCAACCATGGTTCTGATGATTGCAACCATGACATGGTTGCAACCATGGTTGTCATGGTTGCAACCTTGGGTTTGATGGTTGCAACCATGGTTGTCATGGTTGCAACCATGGTTTTGATGGTTGCAACCATGGTTCTCATGATTACAACGATTGTTGTCATGGTTGCAACCATGGTTTTCATGGTTGCAACCACGGTTTTCATGGTTGCAACTGTGGTTTTCATGATTGCAACCATGGTTTTCATTATTGCAACCATGGTTTCGATGGTTGCAATCATGGTTTTCATGGTTGCAACCAATGATGGTTTCAATTGTTGCAACCATGGTTTCGATGGTTGCAACGATGGTTTTTATGGCTGCGACCATGGTTGTCATAGTTGTACGATGGTATTGGTTGCAGCCATAGTTGTCATGGTTGAACGATGCTTTTTTGTTTTAATGGATGAAACCATGGTTATGATGGTTGCAACCGTGGATGTCATGGCTGCAACCATGGTTTTCCTGTTTGCAACCATGGTTTTCCTGGTTGCCACCATTTTCCTTTTTGCAACCTTGGTTTTTCTGGTTGTAACCATGGTTTTCCTGCCTACAATATAGTATAGTATGTTAAAGTATAGCAAGCAGTATAATATTGTAAAGCATGTGCAGGCCAGCGCCAGTGCGGCCCGACCTGCTTGCCTCAGACCTGCACAGCACAAGTGGCTTCTTCAACTAACTCAGACATGCACAGCATAAGTCGCTTGTTGAACTACCTAGCTTGTGCGAGTTGCCTGGAAGCATCACCACCTGCTGCATGCAGCCAGTCAGCTAGGCGTGTTTTGGCGGTTGTATGGCTGTGCGCGCAAGGGCGGTGGCTGCTTGCTTCTGGCAGGTGACGGCCGGGGGCTTCATTTACATCGCGACGGTGGACGTGGTGCCCACTCTCTTCGAAGACACCAACTGGGTAAGCGCCGCCAGCGCTCAGCGGAGCTGTGAGGTGTAGCGGTGACGCAGAGCAAGAGAGCACAGTCAGCTACGCCAGTGTGTTAAGCAGATCTCCGCTCTTGTCTTACGGCACTCCTGGCCACACGACCTCACCTGCAGCAAAGAAGACGTACGAGCAAGTAGCATGTGTATTTTGTTGTACACAGGGTCAGACCTTTATGGAAGTCTTTGCCATGCTGACAGGTAATCAATTTCGCACTTTCCCTGCTCCGGGTTCTATTTAGATTGTGCGTGTTTCCTTGCTTGTGTGTGCCGATGTGGATCGACTTTGCAGGCGTTGGGCTCATGGTCGCGATTGCAGCTTTCGAGTAATTTGTACTCAGTCTTGAAACGGCGAGAAAACATGTTGATCATACGAAGTAAATCCAATAGACTTGATAATTGCAAGTATTGTCCAAACAAAAGGCAAGAATTCATATAATACAACTTAAAAGTTACTCATTGGTAATACAGTTGCAGAAGCACTGTATTCCTGCAAGTTAGGGTTGGAAAAGCATTACGACAAACATTCTTTATACAGTACCACTGTACACACTTACCACTCACAGGAGTGGCAACTGAGGTTACATTTCGTTCGGACGGCCGGTTTGCTGGTCAGTTTTCTTCACAGACTGCACACACAGGTCGCGAGGCCTAAGTGAGAGTTTTGTGATAAGTCTGACTCCTTTTTTGCCACTCAGCAGTCTTAACTACTCAACCTTTTGATAATGAAGAAGGCTTGCTTTGCATACGCAATAACTCTTTTAATAGAAACTTGCCACTCGTAGGAGTGAGTGGGAAGACGAAGCATGAGAAGGAAAGTTATTATAAAAAAAAAAAGTTGACCAACAGAGTCCAAACGAAAGATTTAAAAAGAAAGGAAAACAGTGAAGAGTAAAAAATATATAAATAAATAAATATATGAATAAATAAATAAATAAAGTAAAATTTAGAAATCAAAATGACTCTCAGAGCCAAAATGTAGGAAACAAAATGAGAGAGTAGGGGGGGGGGGAATGACAAGATAGAAGAAAAATCTGGAAAAAAAAATAAAAAAAATATATATATAAAAAAAAAGTGTCTGAAAGAGAAGAACGAGAACAATAGACATACAAAAGACAAACACAACGATGGATCGAGACAAAGACGACAAGAAAATCTGAAGGGAAGGAAGACAATGTATTAAAGGAGAAGGAAAACGAAAAAGGAGAAGGGCAGTGAAGACGAAAACTGTGAAGAGGAAGGAGAACGTGAAGAAACATCGTGCGCAAGGCAGACAAAAAAAAAAAAAAAAGTGAAAAAGAAACCTGAGGGGAAGAGACAGTGTGTGCCGTACCGGTACAAAAGCACAAAAATTTAAGATAGAGGGGAAACAATGAAAGCAAAGATGAGAGAAGAACAAGGCAGTCGCGTGGCACAAAATGCGAGATCAGAAGCAGGAGAGTCCCAACATCTGCAACGAAACCAACCGGCTGAAATAGCGCTGTCAACCAAATAATAATATTCCTGCACCCGACCCAACGGAGCGTAAAGTTATAGGTGAAGCAGCCACATATGAAAAGTGTGGCTCGTCCTGCGTCAAGATCATCTCGTCCTATGTGGCTGCTTCACACATGACTTTGAATCAAGTTCCAGTCTGGTTTTCTTTGTGCCGGGATCAGGAGTCTTTAGTGGTGATTCTTTCAGTCGCATTTGGTGATGTTTCTATGGCTTCTGTAGTATGGCTGCATCACCTGGCACTTTCTTCTGCCTCTTCTTTCTCTTCTCCTTCCCCCCCCCCCCCTTTGCACTTTCTTTTCCTTTTTTTTGTTTATTTTGTTTTTGTTGTTGTTGTCCTTCACTTTTTCTCGTTTATATTCATCTTGATTTATTTTATATATATATATATATATATATATATATATATATATATATATATATATATATATATATATATATATATATATTTGGCATGCACTCTACAGTTTCCTTGTGGTTTCTTTTTACTCTATTTTTCTCCTCTTTCGTCCTCACTTCTAGCTGTCTTCGCTCCATCATTTTTTTGTGTTTTTTTAAAATCTGTCTCCTTTCTTCTCTCTTCATTCCCTTTTTTTCTTCTTTTTTTTTTAAGTTTCCTGGTTATTATTATTATTATTATATTATTATTATTATTATTATTACTATTTATTCTCTGGACAAGTATTTTCATTGAACATACCGGTCCGTCTGGAAGTGTTGGAACTGCCTTTGCGGGGGTGTCATTAGAGCTTATCGTCAATTCTTCGTACTCCACTCACGGGTGAGACGATGGAGGCGCATGTGCAGAAATGCATCAGCCATTGACAGAGAAGCACTATTACTATTTATTATTATTATTATTATTATTATTATTATTATTATTATTATTATTATTATTATTATTATTATGGACACCGTGATAGCACAGTGGTCAAGTTCTACCATCTGGGCCCTGTCGCCAGTTCGATTCCCGTCGGTGCCACAGGTATTTTCATTGAACATACCGGTCTATTTCTCTGGACCAGTATTTTCATTGAACATACCGGCCCGTCTGGAAGTGTTGGAACTGCCCTTGCGGGGGTGTCATTAGAGCTTATCGTCAATTCTTCGTACTTCCCTCACGGGTGAGACGATGGAGGCGCATGTGCAGAAATGCATCAGCCATTGACAGAGAAGCACTATTATTATTATTATTATTATTATTATTATTATTATTATTATTATTATTATTATTATTATTATCACTGGAAGGTGTTAGTGAAGGGGGTGGGGGGTTTGGGAGGAGGGGGAAAACGAAGATTTCGGGCACGGCAGAGCCGACGTGTGATAGATTTAGATAGAGAGTTGCTTTAGCCCGCAGTGCATGTGTACCTGAAGCAGTAGGGGTGTGCACCTACGCCAACCACAGCGGTGTCGGCAGCGCGGGGTTGGCGTAGGGTGCCCCTTTGCAGTTTACAGCACTTAATTTTAAACCAACACTATAGTTCTTAATAATAATGACTTTCACTAGCACTGTAAATAAACAGAAAGCATGATGTATTTCATTATTTCTTCGCAGCGTTTGGAGAACGAATCACCATCACCGTTGCCAGGAAATAATGTGTATATGTATGTATGTATGTATGTATGTATGTATATATGTAATGTATGTCTGTATGTATGTATGGATGTATGGATGTATGCATGTGGGTATATATATATATATGTATATATATATATATGTATATATATATACATATATATATACACACATATATATATATATATATGATATTTATGTATGTATGTATGTATGTATGTACGTATGTACGTATGTATGTAATGTATATATGTAATGTTTGTATGTATGTACATATGTATGGATGTGGGTATATATATATATTTATATATATATATTTAATATGATATGTATTTATGATGTATGTATATATGTATATATGTATGTACGTATGTATGTATGTATGTATGTATGTATGCATGTGGTTATGTATGTGTGTATGTATGTAAGCATGTATGCATGTAATGATGTAGGTATGAATGTATGTATGTATGAATGTATGTATGCATGCATGTATGTAGTATGTATGTGTGTAAATGTGTATGTATGTATGCGTGTATGTGTGTGTATGATATATATATATATATGATATGTATGTATGTATGTACGTCTGTACGTATGTATGTATGTATGGATGGATGGATGGATGGATGGATGAATGAATGAATGTATGCGTGTGTGTATGTATGCATGCATGCAATTACTTGTTTTTTAGCAGTACTTGCCGGTGCCTTCTGCAATTGAACGAACGCTGTCGACGGAGCAGGGTGTCCGGGGGTCCGGGTGGCACTTCCCCCGGGAACCCAAGCCCTGCGATTGCACGTAACCGTTTGGGTCGCGGGTGGCACCCACTAGAAAATTGAGATTGTGTGTCACCAGGCGCACTCTGGCAATTGAACGTACCCAGTGTCGACGTAGCAAGGGGTGTCCGGGGGGCTCTCCCCCCGGAAACGCCAGCACTGCTATTGTACATACTAGTTTTTTTCGCGGGTGGCACCCACACCAGAAAATTAATATCTTGTTGCACCAGGCGCAGTTTGCTTGCGCATACAAGAGGGAGTTAGCGGCTGATATTTGGTGTATCTGACACTTCTTGATTAGCTCTCTTCGAAAATATAAAAATCGTAGCACCGGGTAGCATACACACAGGAAAATTTATGTTTTTGCGTCAGCAGGCGCAGTTTGCGGACACCTGAGGAAGTTTGATGCTGATGTTTGTTGTACCCGACACCTCTCGGTGCGCTCTCTTCGGAGATAAAAACGTTTTGGTGGCGGGTGGCACAAAAACCAGAGATTTTATTTTTGTGCCACCAGAGCTTACACTTGCATTTTGCTGGTACCTCCGGCAATTGAACGTACACTTTCGACTGAAAAGGTGGAGTCAGGGAGGCTCTCCCACCGTGAACCCCAGCGGGGGAAGCGGAGGGGGGGCGGGGTGAGTGGTGGTGGGTGATGCGCGGAAGGCACCGGAAACCATCCTTGAAGAAGATGATTACCGCTTTTTTAGGGTCATTTTTTGCGAGCAAAAAACTACATCCAAAAAGCGGTCTTACAGACACAAATCGCCAAAAATCAACAATCAAGTAGAAATCAAAGAGGAAATCAAGAAAGACAGCGAAAATGGATAATTTAATTAATTATTTTACATTTGTAAAAATATATAAACTATAATATAATACAAGATGCCCAGACAAAAAATTTACGAAGGAGAAGCAAGACGAAAGAGGAATAACGAGAAATCTCTCGCATACTACTACCGCCACGAAGAAAGGTTGAAGGAGGAAAGAAGAGAAAAAGCATTAAAGCAAAAGCAAGAACTAGAGGAATATAAAAAGAAGATACAAGAGTTGGAAGACCAAATAAGTAAAATACAGGTCTAAGCACGTTAATTTTTTTTATCTCTGTAAAAATATTTTACATCTAAACAAATACGCGCCATATAGTGCTTCTCTGTCAATGGCTGATGCATTTCTGCACATGCGCCTCCATCGTCTCACCCGTGAGGGGAGTACGAAGAATTGACGATAAGCTCTAATGACACATCCGCAAGGGCAGTTCCAACACTTCCAGACGGGCCGGTATGTTCAATGAAAATACTAGTCCAGAAATAGACCGGTATGTTCAATGAAAATACTGGTGGCACCGACGGGAATCGAACTGGCGACAGGGCCCAGATGGTAGAACTTGACCACTGGGCTATCACGGTGTCCAATACGCGCCATATAATAACGGTAAAAACATTAATTAATTATTTTTAGAAAAAGTATCTTACCTAACATATACATAACGGTAAAATGTCCAAACCACCACTACCACCAAGACCAAACAAGCAATATGTCCAACTTCTTCAAGCCAAGGCAAATCTTCGTGAGGTTAAGACGCGAGAAGCTAAGAGGCGAGAGTTTAAAGAGTGCGACTACAAACTTAGAAGAGACAGACTGCTGAACTCACTCACATTCAATTTTAAGGATTTAGACATAAACTTCTATGACACCGACACACTAGAAGAGGAGGTATTTATACAGCTATACGACGAGCGAGAAGGGAGGGTATGACGAACAATGCGGATGTTAATATCTCTATAACATACTCCACCATACCAGGTGTAAGATACTACCACTATTACAAAAAACAAACATTTAACTCTTTCTTACTCCGCCAATACGATACTGTATTTATGGATGCTCTGAACGAGTTTAACATAAATAATATTGAAGCTAGCGAGGATGGATATGAACGATATGTAAAATATGTGGAAATAACCATATTCAAGAAAACTGCGGAGGATGCTATGAGGGAAAAACTGAAAAGAGGGAGAAAGGTAAAGAAGGTAAAAAGATATCTCCGCCGAGCAAAAATAACAACTGCTTATTCTTCTTATGTAAGGATATACTGCTTATTCATCCGATTAACAAGAACAGGTGTAATATAGTCCGAGCAGAATTCAACCTTCCACCAAACTCACCGATACCATTTTCAATAACGGTTGAAATATTAAAAAAATATGTTAAGGAAGGGAAAACATATGAAATAACCGACCACGTAATGAAGGAAACAGTCAGCACAAACGAAGAAGGACAAGAACCCGACAAACTAATCTTTTTGGAGAATAACCATTATTACGGATTAGTTAAGCAGTTTAAGAAGCGATGCGAAGACTGCCTGCGATCATATTTGAACAAACATAAATGTAATCTCAACAGGAAAAAATATGCTGACATTATGTTGAAGAATGGTAAAAGACACTTAATAACTAAATTTAGAGAAGAAGAAAAAATAAACAACGACCAAGTACTTCATTACGATTTGGAAACATTTAGAAATACTTCAATCGCGGACGGCTACGATATCCACGACTGCTACATAGTATGATATACTCAGGGCTCCGAGGGTTTCAAATACATAGCTGGTAAAGATTGTATAAGTCAATTCATAGACATAATAATAGAAAGATGCGAGAAGGTAAAAGAAGGATGGGCACCGAAAAAAAAGAATGACAAAAAGCCCGTTCTATATGTTAACGGTTTTAACGGGGCGAACTTTGACCACTACTTCATACACCAAGAATTAATTAAAAGGGGTATTAAGATTAAAGAGTCAAAAATTAATAACGGCTCTATTATCTCCTTAGAATTTGAAAATGTTAAGATGTGGGATTTACGAAAGCACACTCAGGGAAGTCTTAAAGAAAATCTTGAAAGTATGGGGTGCAAAATTCTCCAAGGCGACTTCGACCACGAGCAAGCCCGCAGATGGGAAGATATGGAAGAAAAGTTGAAGCAGGACTGTCTGGTTTATCTTAAAAACGATGTTATGGGTTTGAAGGAATTATACGACAAGTTAAAAACGCCGATATTTACAGCTCACAAAGTCAATCTAACATGAAAAATCTCAACTTCAAGTCTTGCTTTCAACATATGGAAAAAATATGTAGATGGTAAATACGAGGTGAGACTTCCAACGGTGGAGCAGGAAAGAGTATTCAGAAAAGCAATTATCGGCGGAAGGACTTACCCGTCTAAGAGGCGGTTTATTTCAGCTTAGTATGAAAGATACCTACAAAAACAGATTACCTTTGACGAAATAATTGACTACCTCATAGATGCGGATGTCGTCTCTTTGTATCCAACCGCGATGTTGTTAGCTTTTATGGTTGGCGACATTATTGAAACGATTGGACCATTCGACCCGCGAAACATCCAAATCGGTATTTACAACCTTGATTATATCTCACCCAAAAACATATTACATTCGCGAATTGGTCAGCGAGACCGCATGGGCTCTCTTAAATGGCGATTAGAATATATGAAAGACCAATGGCTGACGAGTGTGGATATTCAGGATATGGTAGCCGAAGGTTATACGGTTAGCATTCATAAGGGATACTACACCGTGAAATCTGAATGTGTTTTCAAACAATACATAGACGATATGTTTAAGGCGAAGGAAAATGCGGAGAAAGGTAGACCGCAATATATGCTCGCCAAGTTGTTTATGAATAGTCTATATGGTAAGATGATACAACGACCTATATCTTCAATAACGACATATATACAAACTAACGAAGAATACTGGAAATTTTGGAGCAGTAATCAAATCACTGACATTGTTAAATTTACTGATAAAGAAGGAAAAGATTTATGGCACTTATCAGGCCTTCCTCGCAATCCAGTTATATTAGAAGACAGCATAACTAAGCCGACACACTATGGGGCATTCATACTAGCATACAGCCGTCGTATCATGTATAAGTATATTAAGGAAGCCAACCCGAACGGAACCATTGAAGACGAGTTTTACTACACAGATACGGACAGCCTTCAAATCCACGCGAGATGTGCCAAGTATATAAAGAATATGGGTAATAAGAAACTCGGCGGAATAGGGGACGACTTAGGCGATGGTTGTAAGATTATAAAAGGTGTGTGGATAGCACCAAAACTATATATGTTAGAATTTACGACGAAGGACGCCTTTACGGAAGGAATGACCAAGAACGACTTAAAGCATATTTCGAAAGGAGTTAAAATAGTGTCTGAAAATGGAGTTAAAAGATATTTCCATTTCAGGGGTAAATGCTTAGATGCTAATCAGCTAAACTATGATACATTTGATAAGATGGACAAAGGCGGGTCGGTTGAAAATGTCAAGGATTTCCAAATGAAAAAAATACACATTGATAGAAACAGCAAACAACAAGAAGTCCCACATTTTAGCATTTTACATATGACGAATGTTAAAAAACAAGTTAATGAGAACAAATGGGCGGGTCGCGAGTTTATTAACGATAATGACAGCATCCCGCTCGGCATTAACATTCGCGGTTGAATTATAAATATATTTTTTGGCTCCTTTACCCTTAAAACTTCTTATTGTATGAACACCCCTCGTCGGTTTGACTAACTTAGTATTTACCGCTGTCGCCCCTAGCAATGATACGGGGTCGAATGCGGTTCGGTAATTGGTGGTTAGCTTCGCCATCTTCGCCCGCTTACCTTTTGGATTTACCCTCACCGCCACTCGGTCAATCACTCCTTCAATTAGGTCCTTCGTGCTACTGCCTTTGTTATATGTGGTCGCCCTTACACCCGTCTGTCGGCTTAGGTCTTTTGCTATCGTCCCGCCAAGGCTATGACCCGTCAGCTCTACGTTATCCTTACCATATTTTTCTATAACCTCATTAACAAGCTTCTGTTCCTCCTTATATCTCGGAGTTCTTTTCAATACTCCCTTCACTAATGCGACATCGGTTAGCAGGTCTCGCTTATCAGCACTTCCTCTAAATGCTACTATCGCCTTACCATCTTTTTCATACACTGTTGATTTCTCTTTGCTAGCGACTGGCTTCCACCCGTCAGCACCTTTTCTCTCCGACCGCGACAAATAGACATCCTCAGACAACTCAGCGCTACCACCCTTCTGCCTTCGGTATGACTTACCCGCCTTTTTCAACGCCTCCCCGTAGCTTATACCATGTTTAGCGGAGTACGCCTTTACGAATTTAATCCATTGAGACATTCTATAAAATTATTTATTTTTATTTTTTTCCTTCCTACTATATACACCCCCCTACCATGGCCACCCTAACGAGACTGTGCGAGAAGTTCCAACAACTTTCCATTGAAGGAGAAAATAAATCGTTTTCTCTCGCCGATGTCCAGAAGGTGATACACGACGAAATAAAAGCGATTGAAGAAAAGAGAAATGATCAACCAAACGTGTTTCATTTTGGTAAATACAAAGGTAAAAAAAATAGAAGACATCGCCAAGATTGATCAGCCGTATATTGAATGATTAGTTCGTCAGCCGTGGTGTAGCAATAAAGACGAATTGAAAAAATATTTATGATTATAATAAATAAATTATACAACCCAACAATGAGCGAAGCCGAAGCAAAAAAAGAAATTCCTAGTGAAGAGGAAGAAGTAAATAAAGTTCTACAATATGGAAAATATATACATAAAAAAATTGAAGATGTTGCCAAGATTGACAAAGAGTATCTTGAATGGCTAGTTCAACAACCTTGGTTTAAGAATAAAGATGAAGTGAAAAAGTATTTACCGTAGGTGATACATTTTACCTCTAATATTGATTTCTTTTTTATTATTCGCGATATTGCCTTCTGTTTGTGAAAGTCGCTAAACTTGGTGAAGTGCGGTTCTTTCAAAAGGTTGTCTTCAACTTCTACTTCTCTATTCACTTCAAGGTATTGTTTAAGTATATCTTTGAATTGTATGATATCGAAGTGGTGGTCGATATGGACATCAACACGCTCATATATATCGCCACTTATTTCGCATATGTATCGGCGTTCCACGAATACATCAATCGCCATAAGGTCCAGATATTCTTGTATTTGAGGTCTTATCGTATTCCTGCTCGTATCTTTTATCACTCTCTCCATTTTTTTTGTCTCGCTAAGTCCAATGATATCAACACAGCAATTCCACGAAAATGGCTTACCATTCGAGCGAAAGTGTTTGCTTCCAGTCGTTGAATTACTTCCAACATCAATGACACCATCTTTTATACCGGGGTGGTGGGTTATCAGGTCTCGCACGAAATCGCTATCTACTGGGTTTAGTCTTTCTCCATCAGCGTATTTGCTTATAAGTCTTCTTATGTAGGTTTTGATAGATGCTTTTGTTAGAAACCTCTTACCACCAATAATGTATGATTTCCGATAGTAAAACATATTACCGTATATTATATTAGAAAAGAATATTACAAAAATTAATTAAATATCCACATCACTGGTCTTCTAAGAAATTAGCAATAACACTTACATTTCCTCCATTATTAGCAGTCGCGACGGACTTTTGTAAAAATGTTAGATTTTCGCCAGGAGAAAGTTGTATGTCGTAAGCTCTCATGTCAATAAGCTGGCTAGAAGTGGAATTAACATAAAGTTTTAGAATTACGTCCGTTATAGTGGCACCACCGAGAGCCGTCGCGCTGGTGTCCTTTGATACGATTGAAGTCGTGGCGTCAATATCAGCGAAGTTCTCCGCCGTAAGTGCTCCACTTGTTTTCACAATTCTCACTATATTAACTTTTGCGTCTTCGTTCGATATGCTCACGAGAGATGGATAAACGATTGAATAATTTGTCGCTGCGCCATTCCTGCCTACCTATCTATCTATCTATCTATCTATCTATCTATCTATCTATCTATCTATCTATCTATCTACCTACCTATCTATGTATCTATCTATCTATCTATCTATCTATCTATCTATAAAAGTTGTTTTATTTTTTATGCTGAGAATTGGGCTTTCAGTGGTGCTCGCTGGCTTACTTCCTTCCGCTTCGTTTGATATGCTTGAATTAATAGTGTTAGTCCCTTCTATGAATAACCCAACACTCGCAGTTTTAAGGGATTGAATTCATCATTCCTCATTAGTGCGGTAAATGGTAATGTTGTGTTTCGCAGACTGACGCCAGTGTTGGCATTCGCATACTTAATCATATGGACTTGCTGGAATTCGCCAGTCGTGGGGTTCTCAATTGAAAACTTAATAGCGCCAAATCCTAAATATTGAAATTGAATTTGAAATACATTACCCTTACTCCAATTAATGAGAGGCATATCTTTGGTTCCGTCGCACGGGTCATCCCAGTTTGCTTGCGGGATATAAGTAGTTGCTCCTCCTTTTGCTTGTAGAATATTCATTCCAATATCAGTTTTATAAAAATAGAAACCATTTGAAAAATCACTTTCACCAATTCCTACACACGAATAATATGTTTTCGTATCATCAGTCGTCCATAATGCAGTGAAACGTCCTACTACCCCCATACCAGTCCGATATTTTATTCTTCTTTTACTTGCTAGGATAGCGGTTGAAGTATTATTTGCTTGTGTTTTTAATTCAGCCATATTCGTATTAAATGAAACTGTCGCATTAGTTTGAGTTAATGTCCATATCCGTGTATTAACTGTGTATGGAAAAATCTCCTGAACAACTGGTGTCAATTGACTTGTTAATGCTTCGCCGAAAGCGGTTTTCATATTATTGGTTTCAATGTGGCCATCATACCCGACTTTGACATTTACGAAGTCTCCGTTAGGGTCTTGTGCTATCAAATTTCGTTGGTGAGACATTCCTATATTATAATGAAAAAATAAATTAACCATCAAAAATTAATTACTACATCTTAACTCATCAGGATTTCAATTCCCTTAACAAGCACACTTCGTTGAAGAATGGCGAATGTGTATTGATTGAGATTGTTTCCAGCAGTTGTCGAAACGAACTCATATCGCCTCTCGGTGTCTAGGCTCAATCCGCTCACCTCATAGCCGTCAGTATCCTTATCACACAGGGGGCGGTTGTTATCCCAAGTATCCACGTGGAACCAGTTGTAATGATAGACGTCGGAATTCAAAATAGCACTTCCCTTCAACTTATCCTTTAAAAGCATATAGTCTTCATTATCAGAGGTATCAACATCAAATTGTTGGAGACGAGTTCCATCAAGAGTTGTGTAATAAGTAATAATCTTAGCATCAGCCCTGTTATCATTATCAAAAGAAGTATTGGAACTCTCAGTGCTGTTAAAGGCGGATGTATATATACGACGAATTCTTTCGCCCTGTGAGCGGTTCATCTTAATGACATAGTTTTGCTGACCGGTTTGAAGGTTTTGCTTCCAAGCAATAGGATACTCAATCTTGAATGGAAAGCCCTCACCCGCAATCTTTTGCTGGACGCCAAGTATAACATTCGGGTCGGTCTCAACAGCGAGGAATAGATTTAGGTTAGAGACAGTAGCACCGACGGCCGTAGCGGTAGCACCAGTGGAAATAGAACTCACATCAGTGCCATAGAATGAAGTGCAGGCAGTGCTTTCCCAGACATTCGTAGGTCCAAAATTTCATTAAATCCAATAGTCTTATCCAGTTCAAAATAGTTCCAAACAGCATACCCAAATGAAACTTAACACTGATAACAAGAGTGGCAGTATTATTTGCTCCACCTTCAAAATACTTAGCCTCCTCAAAAGGAACATTAACCAAACTATAATTCCCAGCAGTGCTATCGGCAAGAGCGGTATCATCGTGGCGACGAGCATTAACAAGAGGCACTTTGTAGTATGTTTGGACCGGCCAATAATATTAGTGTTCGTTAAGTCTAAGTTAAGTATATTTAGACTATCGACAGCCAACTCATTGAGGCCTAATAAACTTTTGAATTGCGACATTTGAACCTTTTGAAAAAGCTTCACCAAAACCCGTGGAGGTATTATATTTGTTAAGAAATTGTTTATTAATAAAAACTAAATAATATTATTTTGTATGATAATATAAACAAATAGAAAATGCCGAGAGGTAATAGAGAGGTCGCTATGAAGAACCTTGAAAAGGGGTGGGAGGCGAAGAAGAAACAGGCTAAGCAAAGAAAGATTGAGCGGGCTAAGGAATTACTAGCGGAGGAACAGGCTAAGAATGTTAAAGAAATCAATGACGACGAAAAGATGGACCACACCGCTTAAAAACATTTGGCGAGAGATATGATTGATGGCAGAGATGGTGAGCCAATCGAGGAGAGTAGTGAAAGTGATGAAGAGGTCGAACGCGACTTTGTTGATATCGTCGCGCGACGGGTTGCGGGTATGAAATTAAAGACTAAGCAGAAGAAGGCGAAGAAAGTAGTAAAAAAGAAAGTGGAAGAAAGCGAAGATAGTGAAAGCGAAAGTGAGGAAGAAGAACAGCCTAAGAAAGGTAAAGGTAAGAAATCAAACATATCGGTTAATGTTTATAATCAACAACCTGAGAAACTAAAAAAAGAAAGTAATGATACGTCTAAGATATTTTTAAAGTTTTAATATAGATGTCTAAGATTAAGAACCTACCACTCGATGTCCGTTTTCAAATTATGGATTATTTATACAATCGTTTTGAGTATGACTTCAATTGCTGTTATGTGTGTGGATTAACTCTGTGTTTAGCTAACAGACAGATTACGGCGATTGATGATAGTTTCGACCGATTTTATACTTACGAGTTTTGTTCTAATTATTGTTTTGAACTAGAAAAAAAAGAAAGATTAATATACAAGGATATAGCATTAGGTGTTATTAAGTATTAATTTGTGTTCGTCTATTCTTTTTTTCGCTGTTTCAAATATGCCCTTATCTTTCTCAATGCCTATAAACCGCCGTTTAGTATTCATACAAGCAATGCCAGTTGTTCCACTCCCCATCGTAAAGTCTAGCACAGCGTCGCCTTCGTTTGAATATGATCTAATTAGCCACTCACATAGCTCGACTGGTTTCTGAGTTGGGTGAAGCGATTTGGGTGGATTGTTGAATTGTAAGATGGATGAAGGATGTCGGTCGCCTTTGTTTATAGTTTCTGGATGTTCAGGAGTTCCATACACTGGGACTATATTACCTTTTCTTCTTGTTATATATGGTTTCCCTTCTGTCTTTTGTGGGTTGTATGTGTGTTTCCACCACCATTCTGCTTTTAAGTCTAAATTCTCTGAAACCTTCCATTTTGTTTATCTTATATTTCTCAATGAATTGATTATATGTCTTTTCTGTTGGATAAAGCAAACTGAGATGAGGTGATGAAAAAACAATGATTATTACCTGCTACACTTCCGCATTCTTCTGTTATCTGCTTTTTCGTTTTTCCTATATGTTTCTTAATCTTTCCGAAGTATTCACGAAGTCCTAAATTCTGCGATACATCTAAATCTACCCCATCATCAGCAAATATGTATATCATTTCGTGTTTTCTTAGTGGCATTTTGTTGGCAGATAAGAAACCAACTTTTGTGCTCTTTTCCCATACTAGGTCATACCGAAACCAACTCTCATTTGATTGAATTAGTTTGTATCCGAATTTGGTAGTTGTAAAGAAAACATATATACAGTTCCGCTTACATACCTTTTTAAGTTCTTTCCACATTTGCTTTAAGTCTATGGCACTATCCCACTCGCAAGCAGTCTGCCCATATGGTAAATCAACCACAACCAAATTAACTTTTTCGTCTATCTTTGGTATCTGGTCAAGACAATCCGCATTGAAAAGTTTTATATCCATAGTTATATAAGATAGAGGAAAAAAATTATGAAGATGAAATAAAGGAACAGCAAGCACTTGAAATACATTATCAAAAAAGATTACCAACCGACAGATGGAATACGATGTGGTCCGATAAACGCTAAAACAGGTGTTTGTCGATTTAGCGGATATGTCCAAACTTAAAGACAAGAAAGGAAATAAAGGCTATGCTTGGATGTTGTTTTGGATTGACACTCACAGCCGATTTTTAATCATTAAACCACTTAAAAACAAAACGGCTAAGGAAGTTTATATCGCTTTAAAATCTATACCCTACACACCGAAGAGTATTACAACAGACAGCGGGAGTGAATATAAAGGAGCAGTCAAAGATTATTTCAGAGAAAACAACATTGACCACCGGACGGTTGAAATAGGAGACCACCGGGCTCTTGCTATCGTTGATAGAGTTATACGGACTATTAGACGGTGGCTTGATATACTATTCGAAACTAATGGTAATTTTGATTGGCTGACTTACATCTATGACATGGTTGATGCTTATAATATGCGATTTCATAGAACAGTTCAAGCCCGACCAATTGATGTATTTAAGGGTGTTAATAAAAATAAACAACGTATTGACCGCGACCATTTAATTGACGAGTTCGAAAAAGGCGATAAGGTGCGCCGTGAGTTGAAGAGGAATTTATTTTCGAAGGGTGGAAAACAATACAGTAAGCAGATTTACACTGTCGTTGGAAGAAAGGGCTTCAAGTCGATATTAAATTCAGATGAGCTAGTCAGCCCCCGTGAATTATTAAAGACGAAGTTTGACAAACCGGCTGACGAAGAAAAACAAATCAAAGAACAGGTTAAAGAAATAACAAAGGAGAAAAAAACAAAAGAACAGTTGAAGAGAGAAGACATTGATAAAGGTAATATCAGAACGAGCAAGAGAGAAAAGAAAGCGAAAGTAATACTAGATTTGTAAGAACGATTCTATTAAACCCTGCGAATAACGCGCCTCCAATTTCCAGCCACTGGCAAGATGAACACAATCGCATTCATATCATCTTTGTATTTTTTGTGGATTGAAGTGAGCGATGGAAAGACGTAAACTTTATCCTCATTGTCGCCGACCAAAAAATATTTCTGACTTGACGGGTTCTTAACACCATTGTCTATGCTTGCCGAGCGAAAGAGAAAGCCAGCTTCTTTCTTGAACTCCTTACCATCCTTACTCATCTTAACTTCTTTGTTTGATTTCAGAAAACTCTCGTGTATCTTCACGACAAATTCGTCTTCTTCTTTATCCGCCCTTACTTGTCTAACGTCATCAATCCATCGTTCTCTGGCGGAGATGGCGATGGCGGGGACTGGGGCGGGGGCAGGGGCGGGTGCGTCTTGCTCTTGAGCATCTCCAGCGTCTCCCAGTCGTGCTCCTTGGAGCGCCTTGACTACTTCCTCCATCGCTTCTTGTCTTGGGAGAATTTGGGAGACGAGAAAAAACACGAGGATTTTTTGGCTGTTGATTTTGGTGGCTTTTTTTAATTTCGGGGACCAAAGGGCCGAAATGGCCATCGCAATAATCTTCGTCGTAAATTGCGGGCGAATTTGGAGTTTTTTTATTTTTTGCGACGAAACGACGAATTTTGTCGAACCGTCGCCTCTGTTTTTTTCTCCGTGCTCGTTTTCTGTCTTTTTGTCGCGGACCTCACTCGTAAACAAAAAAACCCTCATATTATGTCTATTATTAATCTTATACCAGATTTTGTAAAGGGAAAAGATGAATGGAAGGAACAATTTGAAGAAGGAAGATATTCGACGAAGAGATTGAAGGAAATGAAAATAAAAACGATGAAAGAGATTGAGAAGGACGAACAGATTATTGAGGAAATGAAGAAGGAATTGAAAAAGAAGAAAGAAAGACTTGAAGCGATTGATGAAGTTTTGATTACGAAGAAGGAGGAACAAGACGAGATTGAAGAAGACTTGATGAAAGAGAGAAGAAGAAAGAAGAGAATGAGACAGATTGAAGGCGAAAGAAGATTGATGAAACATTGGAAGAAACAGAATAGAGGATTGATTGATAGTGATGAGATTGAAAGAATTGAAGCACTTGTTGAGAAGGGTGCTACCTTTACAAAAGCCTGTTTAATGATAAAACAAAAAATGACTTAAATGAGGGTAGCCCGAATATGAATAGGGCATTACGGTGAGGTCAGTTAATTGATTTTATATCTACAATATCTAGTCCCCTTGTGAGCAATATCTACAATAACGAGAATATCCGAAATATCTAAAATATACAGTCGTGGGAGACTTTAAAAACCCTACCTCATACAGTATGTGTGATGGTAGGTTTTGCGCTCTGGCGGAGATTGGTGGAGGTGGCGACGACTGCTAAGGTAATTTCTCTCTTATCAATTTTCGCTGTCTTTCTTGATTTCCTCTTTGATTTCTCTTGGTTGTTGATTTTCGGTGATTTATGTCTGTAAGACCGCTTTTTGGATGCAGTTTTTTGCTCGCAAAAAATGACCCTAAAAAAGCGGTAATCATCTTCTCCTTTCAGGTGTTGGCGCAGCCACTAGTTATTATTATTATTATTATTATTATTATTATTATTATTATTATTATTATTATTATTATTATTATCTGGGCCCTGTCGCCAGTTCGATTCCCGTCGGTGCCACCAGTATTTTCATTGAACATACCGCTCCGTCTGGACCAGTATTTTCATTGAACATACCGGTCCGTCTGGAAGTGTTGGAACTGCCCTTGCGGGGGTGTCATTAGAGCCTATCGTCAATTCTTCGTACTCCCCTCACGGGTGAGACGATGGAGGCGCATGTGCAGAAATGCATCAGCCATTGACAGAGAAGCACTATTATTATTATTATTATTATTATTATTATTATTATTATTATTATTATTATTATTATTATTATTATTATTATTATTATTATTAGGGAGTACATAGGCCATCGGTCCTTTCCATGGGCTGATTGGTATAAAGCTCCTAGAGTAATGTTCTATGCCGTCACTTCCTTTATTCCACCGATTGGTGTGGAGACTTTCCTTATGGAATGGAGGACTGGATGCACATGGCCTTTTGGCTCAGCAATTGGCAGGAGATACACTATTATTATTATTATTATTATTATTATTATTATTATTATTATTATTATTATTATTATTATTATTATGGACACCGTGATAGCCTAGTGGTCAAGTTCTACCATCTGGGCCCTGTCGCCAGTTCGATTCCCGTCGGTGCCACCAGTATTTTCATTGAACATACCGGTCCGTCTCTGGACCAGTATTTTCATTGAACATACCGGTCCGTCTGGAAGTGTTGGAACTGCCCTTGCGGGGGTGTCATTAGAGCTTATCGTCAATTCTTCGTACTCCCCTCACGGGTGAGACGATGGAGGCGCATGTGCAGAAATGCATCAGCCATTGACAGAGAAGCACTATTATTATTATTATTATTATTATTATTATTATTATTATTATTATTATTATTATTATTATTATTATTATTATTATTATTATTATTATTATTATTATTATTATTATTACTGACACGGGGGGATAGAGGACCTCGAACAAGGGTATTGGAGGCTTATGTCAGTTGAGGATATGTCATTAGCTGCATCAGTACGCCTCAGATATAGTATTATTATTATTATTATTATTATTATTATTATTATTATTATTATTATTATTATTATTATTTTGGACACCGTGATAGCACAGTGGTCAAGTTCTACAATCTGGGCCCTGTCGCCAGTTCGATTCCCGTCGGTGCCACCAGTATTTTCATTGAACATACCGATCCGTCTGGACCAGTATTTTCATTGAACATACCGGCACGTCTGGAAGTGTTGGAACTGCCCTTGCGGGTGTGTCATTAGAGCTTATCGTCAATTCTTCGTACTCCCCCCACGGGTGAGACGATGGAGGCGCATGTGCAGAAATGCATCAGCCTTTGACAGAGAAGCACTATTATTATTATTATTATTATTATTATTATTATTAATGGAGGCACATGTCCAGGATCTGGATCTGATGCTATAGTCTGAGGAAGCCTATTATTATTATTATTATTATTATTATTATTATTATTCAGTATTTTCATTGAACATACCGGCCCGTCTGGAAGTGTTGGAACTGCCCTTGCGGGGGTGTCATTAGAGCTTATCGTCAATTCTTCGTACTCCCCTCACGGGTGAGACGATGGAGGCGCATGTGCAGAAATGCATCAGCCATTGACAGAGAAGCACTATTATTATTATTATTATTATTATTATTATTATTATGGACACAGTGATAGCCCAGTGGTCAAGTTCCACCATCTGGGCCCTGTCGCCAGTTCGATTCCCGTCGGTGCCACCAGTATTTTCATTGAACATACCGGCCCGTCTGGAAGTGTTGGAACTGCCCTTGCGGGGGTGTCATTAGAGCTTATCGTCAATTCTTCGTACTCCCCTCACGGGTGAGACGATGGAGGCGCATGTGCAGAAATGCATCAGCCATTGACAGAGAAGCACTATTATTATTATTATTATTATTATTATTATTCGATTCCCGTCGGTGCCACCAGTATTTTCATTGAACATACCGGTCCGTCTGGAAGTGTTGGAACTGCCCTTGCGGGGGTGTCATTAGAGCCTATCGTCAATTCTTCGTACTCCCCTCACGGGTGAGACGATGGAGGCGCATGTGCAGATTTGCATCAGCCATTGACAGAGAAGCACTATTATTATTATTATTATTATTATTATTTTGGACACAGTGATAGCACAGTGGTCAAGTTCTACCATCTGGGCACTGTCGCCAGTTCGATTCCCGTCGGTGCCAACAGTATTTTCATTGAACATACCTGTCTATTTCTGGACCAGTATTTTCATTGAACATACCGGTCCGTCTGGAAGTGTTGGAACTGCCCTTGCGGGGGTGTCATTAGAGCTTATCGTCAATTCTTCGTACTCCCCTCACGGGTGAGACGATGGAGGCGCATGTGCAGAAATGCATCAGCCATTGACAGAGAAGCACTATTATTATTATTATTATTATTATTATTATTATTATTGGACACCGTGATAGCCCAGTGGTCAAGTTCTACCATCTGGGCCCTGTCGCCAGTTCGATTCCCGTCGGTGCCACCAGTATTTTCATTGTACATACCGATCCGTCTGGACTAGTATTTTCATTGAACATACCGGCCCGTCTGGAAGTGTTGGAACTGCCCTTGCGGGGGTGTCATTAGAGCTTATCGTCAATTCTTCGTACTCCCCTCACGGGTGAGACGATGGAGGCGCATGTGCAGAAATGCATCAGCCATTGACAGAGAAGCACTATTATTATTATTATTATTATTATTATTATTATTATTATTAAGGGAGTACATAGGCCATCGGTTTTTCCCATGGGCTGATTGGTATGAAGCTCCTAGAGTAATGTTCTATGCCGTCACTTCCTTTATTCCACCGATTGGTGTGGAGACTTTCCTTATGGAATGGAGGACTGGATGCACATGGCCTTTTGGCTCAGCAATTGGCAGGAGATACACTATTATTATTATTATCATTATTATTATTATTATTATTATTATTATTATTGTTATTGTTGTTGTTATTGTTATTAGTGGCACCGCGATAGCTCAGTGGTTAAGGTCTACCATCTGGGACCTGTCCTCAGTTCGATTCCCGTCGGTATCAGTATTTTCAAAGGATATTTTCTTTGAAAGTATTGGTCTGTCTGGAAGTCTTGGAGCTGCCTTGCGGGGGTGTCAGTAGGGCCTATCGTTAAATCTTCGTACTCCCCTCGCGGGTGAGATGGAGGCACATGTGCAGAAATGCATTCGCCATTTACTGAGAAACACTATTAGTATTAGTATTATTATTATTTCAATGCAAACACTTTCAATCAATAAGAAAATGCAATACTTGCTAATAGTAGAAATATTAGTGGGAAGCGTAAGAGGAACTGCATCGGGTCTCTGCATGACCTTAAACTGTGATTTTTTTTTTTATTTTATTTTTTTTTATACGCAAACACTTTTAATAATACAATGTTTGCCACTTGTAGGAATAAGTGGGAAACATAAGAGTAAAATGGAAGTGGTACCAAGAGATACAAAATTGGAAAAGTGAAGCGTAAAAAAAAATGAAAAAGAAATAAAGGGGAAGAACTCAAAAGAAAGAAAAGCAGGAAGAAAAAAAAAGGAAAGAAACAAAGGAAAGGCAACAAGAAAAAAAAAGTCAAAAAGAAGAACGAGAACCAAGATGGGAAATGGTTGGCAGAGAAACCAAGAAAGGAAAGGAAGGAGCTAAACGTAAAGAAACGAGGGAAGAAGGGGAGCAACAGTGAAAAATAAAAGGAAAAAGAGGGCAGGCACAGAGGGAAACGAAGAAGAGAGGCGACAGGCAGAAGAACGAAAGGGAGGGGAGCAAAAAAAGATAAAAGAAACTGTACAAAACATCCAGTGCCGCGCAAAAGCGAAGGCAGGGAAGGGTCAAATAAAATTAAAGCTATGGATAAAGACGTCATAATTGCATGCTAAGTATTGCTAGATCATGACGAATTGATTCAACCGCTCGGGAAACACTAGGCACTACTCCAGAAGAGTAAAACAGTGTTTGCGTAAAAGAAAAAACAGATCCATTTGCCCTTCCTCTGTTCACACCTTTTCTTCTCCTCTGATTTTCATTTTTTGTTTATTTCGCCTTAGTCACTTCTCTCAGCAATCTGTTGTTTTCTCTCTTTGTTCGCACCTATTTTTACTTATGTTCGCCTATTTACATGCTTCCTTTTCAGCTCAACGGAAAACAAGCGTTCTTCAATTATTACAAGTCGTTTAGTGGAAGAAGAAGAAGAAAAGAAGAAGAAGAAGAAGAAGAAGAAGAAGAAGAAGGAGGAGGAGGAGGAGGAAGAGGAAGAGGAGGGAAATGAAAGTGTAGAAGTTTAAGTGTTGCCTTTATTCAATGGACATTGACTCCCCTGGATTGCGTTCGGCCTCAAGTTGCCATCCATCAGACTGCCACGGTTTGACAGCATACCTGGTACTAACTATTCATGTCTCTAGTTTTTGATTCGCTTGGACTGTCAACAGTCGGGGCCGGGCCATTTCCGATCAAATGATCACCATCCGCCACGCACACGATTTGGCAGTGGTGCAACTGCCCAATAGGCTATGCGTACGGTCACGGCACACGTGGCCGGTCCGCCCTTTACGCGCTGTTGCTGCTGCCTCACAGGCAGCCATGTTTAGTCGACTTGACGTGCAACTCCCGTGGAACATTTCAAAAGAAGCGGGCAGCTGCGGGCTGCGGGCGGCGACGCCATGGCTGTTTGTTAGGCGGCGAATCACTCGTAACTGCCCGTGACCTTTTGCCGACAACCAAGGTATGCCTAGAAATAAAACAAATGAACTGTATGAAATAAATGAAATAAATAAATTGAATAAATGAAACAAATGAAACAAATGAAACAAATAAAACAAATGGAACCAATGCAACCAATGGAACAAATGGAACAAATGGAACAAATGGAACAAGAAACAAAAGAAACAAAGGAAACCAAGGAAACAAAGGAAACAAATGAAAAACATGAAAAACATGAAAAACATGAAAAACATAAAAAACATGAAATACATGAAATACATGAAAGCCATAAAACACATAAAACACGTAAAACACATAAAATACATAAAGTAATAAATACGCATAAGTAAACAAATAAGTACATGCATAAATATATGCATGATATACTATACGCATGTATGTATGTAGGGGCGCACCTTGGTGAGAGTGGAGAGGCCGGAGCAGAGGTTTGCCACCAGGTAGGGGAGGCCGTTGGCGTCGCCACCTGACCACAAATACACATGCAGATGAATAAGTAGGCTGGTAGGTAGGGAGGTAGAAATAGTAGTGTAGACGGTAGATAGTAATCTAGGTTGGTAGGAATGCATGGAACGCCGCTGGTGTCGCTCCCTGCACACATACATATGCACATGAATATGTAGGTAGGGAGGGAGGGAGGTAGATAGTAATGCAGTAGATAGATAGTAGTCTAGGTCGGTATGTAGGAGGTAGGAAAGCCGTTGCTCTCGCCCACTGCACACACATATGCACATGAATAGGTAGCAAGGTAGGTAGATAGATAAATAGCCTAGGTTGGTTTGTATGTAGTTAGGCAAACCTATGGCTGTCGCCCCCTGCACAGACACAGACACACACACACACACGTGCATATTAATAGGTAGGAAGGTAGGTAGGCAGGTAAGAAGTCTAGGTTGGTCTATGAAGTTTAGCTTTTGCCCCTTGCAGCTCGGCCAAACAGCGCAGCAAGGTAGGTCGGTAGATACTCAGTGTAGGGGGTACGTATGTAGTTAGGTATGCAGATAGGGAAACCCCTTGCTGTCGCCCTCTGCAACGCTGGCAAACCAGCCCAGCCTCTCCAACCTACCAACCTACGAACCTACCTACCTACATACCTGCCCCCCTGCATGTACATACCAACAAACACTACTTAGCTACCTACCAACAACCCTTTCTGCTTGTTCATGTGCATATGTGTGTGCCGAGGTAATAATATGTGACTGAGGGAAAGTTGCGATACCTGTAATGACGATGGAGGCGCACGTGCAGTCATTTATGTACCTGCCGCCACAGCAGCCAGTCACGCCGCAGCAGCCAGTCAGTCATGGCACAGCAGCCAGTCAACCAGGCCACAGCAGTCAGTCATGCCAAAGCAGCCAGTCAGTCATGCTACAGCAGCCAGTCAGTCATGCCACAGCGCCAGTCAGTCATGTCACAGCAGCTAGTCATGGCGCAGCAGCCAGTCAGCCAGGCCCACAGCAGCCAGTCATGCCACAGCAGCCAGTCAGTCATGCTGCAGCAACCACTCAGTCATGCCACAGCAGCCAGTTAGTCATGCCACAGCAGCCAGTCAGTCATGCCACAGCAGCCAGCCAGTCATGCCGCAGCAGCCAGCCAGTCATGCCGCAGCAGCCAGCCATGCCGCAGCAGCCAGTCAGTCAGCAGCAGCCAGCCAGTCATGCCGCAGCAGCCAGCCAGTCATGCCGCAGCAGCCGGTCAGTCATGCCGCAGCAGCCAGTCAGTCACGCCGCAGCAGCCAGCCAGGTAACAGCACGCTCAGCAGGTAACAACACACAGACTGAACAAA
>WBZZ01005844.1:0-45000 GCA_019918135.1 Paulinella micropora | reverse complement strand
AACAGCTTGCCCCTGCACACGGACATACATACATACATACATACATATATACATACATACATACATACATGCACACACATACACACATACATACATACATACATACATACATGCATACAAGATGCAGTAAAGCGAGAGAGAGAGAGAGAGAGAGAGAGAGAGATAGAGAGAGAGAGAGAGAGTACGAGCATTGCACGATTTTGAGCAATTTGTCGTAGGTGTCTGTCTGCCGATACATCATGTAGCTAACACACACATGCATGTATGTATGTGGAAATGTATGTATGTATGTACGTATGCATGTATGTATGTATGTATGTATGTATGCATGCATGCATGCATGTATGAATGTATGCATGTATGCATTTATGGATGATGTGGGGGCAGCAAGGTCTTGATATGCCATATGTATGCAGCATCTCACAAATGCATGTTGTATGAACTATGTAGGCGTGTACGTACAAAGTCTTAAACTGCCATGTGTGCAACACTCTCCAGGGCTCCAATATGAACTCCATGACGACCACACTGCAACACATGACATGCGCATGTACATCTGCATGTATGTATGTATGTATATATGTATGTATGTACGTACGTACGTGTACGTACGTACGTGTACGTACGTACGTACGTACATATGTATGTATGTATGTATGTATCTAATGTATGTATATATGTATGTATGTATGTATGTATGTATGTATGCATGCATGCATGTATGTATGTATGCATGCATGCATTGTATGTGTGTATGTCTGTGTATGTATGTATGTATGTATGTATGTATGTATGTATGCATGTATGTATGTATGCATGTATGTATGTATGTATGTATGTATGTATGTATGCATGTTGTGTATGTACGTACGTACATACGAACATATCTACGTACCTATGTATGTACGCACGTATGTGTGTATGCATGCATGCATGCATGATTGATGCAATTTTATGCATGCAATTCAATTCAATCTAATGCAATGCAATGCATGAAGGCATGCACACACGCCTGCATGTATGTCTGTATGTATGTATGTATGTGTGTATGTATGTACACATACATACATACATACATACATGCATGCATGGATTGCATTTCATTGCATTTCATTGCATTTCATTGCATGGCATGCATTGAATTGCATCATGCATGCATGCATGCATACATACATACATACATACATACATACGTACCTACGTACCTACGTACGTACCTACGTACGTACCTACGTACGTACCTACGTACGTACCTACGTACGTACCTACGTACGTACCTACGTACGTATACCTACGTATATACGTACGTAGCTACGTACGTACACACACACACACATACATATATACATACATACATACATACATACATACATAGATGCATACATAGATACATACATAGATACATACATTGATACATACATTTATACATACATTTATACATACATTTATACATAGATACATACATAGATACATACATACATACATACATACGTACGTACATACATGCATACGTACATACGTACATACGTACATGAAATGCAATTCAATGCAATGCATGCATGGCATGGCATGGCATGCATGCCTTTGAATTGCTTTGCATTACCTTGCATACATACATACATGCATGCCATGCCATGCCATGCCATGCCATGCCATGACATGCAATGTAATTCTATGCAATCCAAGGCATGCATGCCATGCCATGACTGCATGCATTGAATTTCATGGAATTGATTTCATATACGTATGTATGTATGTATGTATGTATGTATGTATGTATGTATGTATGTACGTACGTACGTACGTACGTACCTATGTATGTATGTATGTATGTATGTATGTATGTATGTATGTATGCATGCATGCATGATGCAATTCAATGCATGCAGTACAATGCAATTCAATTGAATGCCATGCAATGCAATGCATGCATGCATGTATGTATGTATGTATGTATGTATCACGCATGCATGCATGCATGCAATGCAATGCGATGCAATTCAATGCAATGCATGCCGTGCCATGCCATGCCATGCATGCATGCATGCATGAAATGGATGAATTGCATTGATGCATGCATGTATGTATGTATGTATGTATGTGTGTGTATGTATGTATGTATGTATGTATGTTACGTTGTGTTGTTTCATCTTATGTTATGTTATGTTATGTTATGTTATGTTGTGTCATGTAATGTAATGTAATGTAATGTCATTTAATGTCTTATAATTCAATGTAATTTCATGCACTTTCATGTAATGTCATTAATGTAATGTAATGTAATGTCATGTCATGTCATGTTATGTAATGTATGTAATGTATTGTAATGTATTGTAATGTATTGTAATGTATTGTAATGTATTGTAATGTAATGTAATGTAATGTAATGTAGGCATGTAGGCATGTAGGCATGCATGCATGCATGTATGTATTATGTATGTATTATGTATATATGTATGTATGTATCTATGCATCTATGCATGTATGTATCTATGTATCTATGTATGTATGCATGTATGTATGTATCTTGTATCTATGTATGTATGTATCTATGTAAGTATCTATATTTGTATGTATATATGTATGCATCTATGTGTGTATGTACGTGTGAATGTATGTGTGTATGTACGTGTTTTACATACAATACATACATACATACATAAAATAACATACATAACACAGCATAACATAACATAACATAGCATAACATAACACAGCACAACACAACACAACACAACACAAAACATAACATAACATAACATACCATACCATACCATACCATACCATACCACACCATACCATACCATACCATACCATACACTATACCATACACTATACCATACCATACCATACCATACACCATACCATACACCATACCATACCATACCATACCATACCATACCATATGTATGTATGTATGTATGTATGTATGTATGTATGTATGTATGTATGTGTGTGTGTATGTATGTATGTATGTATGTATGTATGTACATTGTACGTATATTGTATGTATATGTATATATTTATGTATGTATGTATGGATGTATGTATGTATGTATGTATGCATGCATGCAATGCAAGCAATGCAATGCAATGCAATGCAATGCAATGCAATGTGCAATTCAATTCAATGCAACGCAACGCAACGCAACGCAACGCAACGCAAAGCAACGCAACGCAATCCAATGCAATGCATGTATGTATGTATGACATATGTATGTATGTATGTATGCATGTATGTTTGTTTGTATGTTTGTATGTATGTATGTATGTATGTATGTATGTATGCATGCATGCATGCATTTATGTATGCATGCATGTATGTATGTATGTATGTATGTATGTATGACATATGTATGTATGTATGTATGTATGTATGTATATATGTATGTTTGTATGTATGTTTGTATGTATGTATGTATGTATGTATGTATGTATGTATACATATGTATGTATGTATGTACGTAGTATGTACGTAGGTATGTACGTAGTATGGTATGGTATGGTATGGTATGGTATGGTATGGTATAGTATGAGATGGTATCGTATGGTATGGTATGGTATGGTTTGGTATGGTATGGTACATACATACATATGTACATACATACATACATACATACATATGATACATACATACATACATGCATACATATGTATGTTACATACATACATATGTATGACATACATACATATGTCATACATACATACATACATACATACATACATACATACATATACATACATACATACATACAAACATGCATCATGCATACATACATATACCTTTTTACCGTTCCCCGAAAGTGAAGTTATCATAATCATGGATGAGCAGGTTTCAATATCTTTACAATGCGCCCACGCATGCATTTATAGCAGATGCATGTATACACGCATACATGCATTCGTATGCAAGTAAATATACATACCTATGCAAGAGAGAATCACAAACATACAAAACTCGAACTTGGTCGGATTCGCTATGGAACGGAATCCGCTGTCACATATTCTTACGTGGAAACAGACTTAGAGCAACAAGAAAGTAGGCTTTTCGAGGTGATGATGAACTAGGGAGAAGTTTGTGAGGCATGGTTTCTGTCCTTCCGCGCTTTCCTCTTACTAGTCAAGACTTTCTCTGAAGTCGAAATCTCCTTTTTTTTCCGCAGTTTGATCCTACAGGGCGGATCAGTCATGAATTCCTCACTCTTTCCGATTCGAATAAAATTTTGGCAGCGGCCTTTGCCTTTCACAAGTTTCAGATTCCGCAATGTTTGTGCGGCCCGGCTTGACCATCGCGGCCGCTTCAAAGAGGACTACCCACCGGCATGGTTATTTTTCACCCCCCTGAGTCACTGGTAATGACTCTGAGTGTGAGTCAGCACTGACTCATGATCAGCTCGACTCATGATCAGAGCTGATCATGAGTAATTATAATTAATACTAGTAATCTAGGTAATACTCATGTCAGCCCTGACTCAGCCCTGCAGATATAGATCATGAGTCAGACTCAGCCCTAGTGCCTGACTTCGAAGTAATTATAAATTACTAAATTTAATATAAGTAACGATTTGTTTTTTATTAAAATACAGTAATCAATATACAATATATAAACTTACATTTCTATACATTACTAGTATTGTTTTCTTTAATATTTCTATATTAGTATGTGTTAAATGTATCATCCCATGTCTCGAGACTTTTTGCGTCTTTATACTTGCAGATAATGTCTTGCATTTGGATCCTCAACCGGGTCAATACTTCTCCAAAACTGAAGTATCGGTTGTACTATTTTTGCGGCTGATGATATTTTGAGTGTCCGTGTGACACGCAAGTAGTATAGGGTCGCACTTGGGCACAGGGTTTCAGTGCAGTTTCATCACAGAAACCACACTAAGAGCAGTTATTGTGTTTTGAGGCTACCTTTTCTCTCTAAGTTCAAAACAACAATTTCATTAAAATCCTCTCTTATTATGAATTTCGTTCTATTTTTCTTCGTGATCAGACTTTCACTCATTGCTAAATTCTGCCCCGATGCACCGATGCACCGAGGCGCCGTGGCGTAGTGGGCGTCGGCAAGAAAAAAATAGTTTTGAATTTTTCCAAAATTTCATTATCTATTACCAATTTGACATTCCCGCCTTATTTTTTCCACTTTTTTCTCGTCTGGGTTTTTCTCTAGAAAATTCTCTCAGTCAAAAATTGGATCCAATTGTGAAGAAGTGTTTTTCCACTAAGAGCAGTTATTCATTATTTCGTCTATCTATTTATAACAAATACAGACAGACAAAAGAAAGAAAAACTGCTACCCGTAAATAATTATTATTTAAAGAAATAAAATAAAGACACATATATATTCATATTAAAGACAAAATATAATATCCTATATATAAAAAATGGCAGACACAAAAGAGCAACCTATCAACATTTCAAAGGGAGGAGTATATATAATAAAGGAAACAAGACCAAAATTAATTAGAGGTTCATGTGAATTCGTTGTAGTTAATGGTGTGAAGAAGGTAAAATAAAAAAGAAAAGATTTAATTTTTCAGAGTTTGGAAAAAGAAATAAGGAAAAAGCCTTAGAGGAAGCAAACAAGTTTTATGAAGAAAACATAAAACCTAAATATGAAGTTTGGAAAAATACAATGATGAACGAGTTAAGCAAAATAAACAACAATACAAAAATGAATGGAATAAGGAATGGATGAAGAAAAATTTATATGTGAATGTGGTGAAGAGACAACCAGAGGATATAAAACAAGACATCTTTTATCAAGCAATCACTAATTAAGAATGAAAGGAATTAATCCTTCAAATGATGCTTTAAGTATAGAAAAAATAAAATGTGAATGTGGGTCAATTATTAGGAGAAATGGAAAAGAAATTCATGAGACAACCACAAAACATAAGAAATACATTCAAGCCAAAAATATTTAATAACTTACAAGTCCAACTTTTCAATTTTCTTTTTTATTCTAGCACTGCTTCTTATGTTTTCCGGTTTTACATCCAATGATTTTAATAAATTAATATTTTTTTTCTCTTTAGTAATTTGTTTTACTTTGTCCGATAACTGCTCCTTCGGTTCCGTTTCTTCATGGTGCTCTTCAATATTAGTCTTTAATAATTCTGACGGTCGGACTAAGTCCTCTTCAGATAGTATGACTTTGAAGCCCTTACGGCCCTTAACTTTAAATATAGTTTTACTGAATTGTTTATCACCTTTAGAAAAAATAGTTCGTTCAAGTTCCTTTCTTACTCTTGTACCCTTAGGGAATTCATTAATTAAAGGATTTCGGTATATTTCCTGAGTGTTCTTTTCGATTCCTTCAAAAACATTAATCGGAACTGCTTTAATTGTTGTATGATATGTTTTATTATAAGCATCAACAACCTCATGAATAATAGGAACCCATTGAAAATTTTCATTAAATTCCCATATTAAGTTTAATTCATTTCGTATTGTTCTAATAAACCTATCAATTATACCCATTGTTCTGTGATCGCCTACTTGGACAGTTCTATGTTCAATATTATTTTGTCTGAAATATTCACTGACTTGTCCCTTAAACTCACCGCCATTATCTGAAGTAATTCTTTCAGGAACTTTTTTAGTAAATATTTTTTTTAACCCTTCTAAGACATAACCAGTTGTTTTATTTTTGACTGGCTCAATCCACCCACGACTGCTATATACATCAATAGCAACTAATCCAAAATTATAGTTAGCATTACCTTTCTTTGTCGCCACCTTTGACATATCCATTAAATCAATAAATACTTGACTTAGTGGTTTTGCTTCTGGTGAGGTTATCGTGTTCCATATCTTAGAGGGCTTTGATTGAAAATGTATCTCTGCCACTTCTTCAAGTTTTTCTTTCCGCTCAGTCTGCTCAGGAGTTTCTTGTTGTTGTTGCGGGCTATGTTTATTATCCATGATATTTTAGAATTTCGTTTCGTGCTACGCACTCTCTCTTATTCTAAAACATCGTTTTTTCTTTTTCTTTTTTATTTAATCGCAGACGATGTTTGTTGAAGACGAAGTCTGAAAGAAATATCAAAATTTTAAGAAACATTTTTCGATATCATTATTTTTTTCTTTCTTGCTTGGTTTTTCTGCTTGATTATAAACATTAACAGATATGTTTGACTTCTTTCCGTTTCCTTTTTTAGATTTAGGCTTCGGCTCTTCCTCTTCACTTTCTTCACTTTCGCTTTCGCTATCATCAGGCTCAGGCACAGGCTTTTTACTTACTTTCTTCTTTGCTTCCGCTTTCTTTCTTCTTATTTTCATCTTAGCCATCTTTTCAGCAATGATATCAGTAAAATCACATTCTTCATCGCTCTCACTGCTTTCTTCTGGCGTATCATCTTGGTCTTTTCCATTAATGATATCATTAGCAACACCAATTTCAGCCATGCGATTTATCTTTTCCTCCATCTCTTCATCATCACCTACATAAGCCTTTCTACACTTTGCTAATTTCTCTTTCGCTATTTCAACCTTTTGTTGCTTTTTGCTCTTAATACTTTCCACAGCCTTACCCCAATTCTTACGACTTGCTTCAGCGGACGGCATTCTATACTAAGATTAATATATTTTAGTATTTTTTAATAATTATTAATATAATATGTCGCAATATAAATCACTCTTAGGCCTTAATGAGTTGGCCGTTGATAGTCTAAACATACTTAACTTAGACCTTACAGACACCAATATAGTAGGCTTAAACACAGACAGAGTGCCAGAAGACGCCGACCCAGTAAATCTTTATTACACTGACGGGCGGTTCGATACAAGATTATCTACCAAATCAACTACAGACATAAAAGAAGGAAGCAGTTTATACTATACAGAGCAACGAGTGAGGGACAACGACGAAGTCAAAGCCTCAACTCAACACAGAAGCAATACAAGTAATCCGCACCAAACCAGTTTATATAATTTGATAGACACAAACATATCCGCTCCAACGGTCGGGCAATACTTAACATATAATGATGTAGATGGTAAATGGAGAAATACAACAATCGGCTCAATTGACACACTCTCTGATGTAGTCATTACAGCACCAATCGCAATGAATAGTTATCTAACATATAACTCAATAAACTGGGTAAATAAAACATTTCCGATAAATGTTGATGAATTCGGCAACATTAGTATGGGTGGTAATTTGAATATAACGGGAGTTAATTTATTAAATACCAAAGATGTTGATACTTTGATATCTGAGCATGAAGACAATAATGATAAAGTGTCAGCGGATGGTTCAATTGATACACACAGCGACTGTACAATAACAACACCTGCAGATAATCAACTACTCATTTATAGCACAGAGCAATGGAGAAACACAAACTCTCCTTTTCTTAGATTAGACGGAACAGCAAACATGACGGGCGGATTAAATATGGGAGGATTTGCTATTTCAAATGTCGGTAATGTTGATGGTGTTGATGTTTCGGCTCTTGATACTTCGGTGGTAAAACTAACAGGAGACCAAACCATAACAGGGAATAAAACATTTACTACTTATGTGGCCGTAAAAGATTCAAATCCATTAAATACAGGTAAGTTATTCTTCAATTACAACAATAATATGGGCTCTATCTATTCGTCGGAGGCCGATGGTGCAACGGGCTATCCATTATCTTTTGTCGGCTCGTCCATACTTTTTGCTCCAACAACAGGGGGTGGGATAACATTGACGGGTAATGTTTTTAATTTTAATAGCACAACAGCAATCAGCGGACTGCCCGCACCATTCTATGACGGCGATGCTTCAACGAAAGCATATACCGATACAAAATTAGCAAAGGACGGCACAACGGCTATGACGGGTAGTTTAAATATGGGAGGATTTAACATAACAAATGTTGGTAATGTTGATGGTATTGATGTTTCGGCTCTTGATACTTCGGTGGTTAAACTAACAGGAGACCAAACCATAGCAGGAACAAAAACATTCAGCAACATAATAAATGCTAGTGCGGGGATTGATATGAAAAGTCAAAGCATAACAAATGTTAATCTTGTTGATGGCGTGGATGTTTCTGCCCTTGATACTTCGGTTGTCAAACTAACAGGAGACCAAACCATAGCAGGGAATAAAAAATTTACATCAACTTTGGAAGTAAGTGGTTCATCCAATCCAACTACTTTTGACGGCATTGGCATAGCCTTTGATACAAAAATAGGAATGATTGCCGCACAAAAGACAGCAACAGCGACTTGGTATCCGATACAAATAACGGGGTCGTATGTAGAGTTATATTCGGGTAATAATGTAACAGCGACCGCAACTGGCACTACACTATCTTTGAATAATAACAAAATAACAAACTTAGCCACATCATCAGCAACAACGGACGGAGCAAATAAAAGTTATGTGGATACATTAGACGGGCAAAATGTGAAACTAACAGGAAACCAAACCATAGCAGGAATTAAGACATATAGCAGTGGTGTTGAAATAACGGGAAATTCAATCAATTCAACAACAAAGGGCACATTTATCGTTTTCAATTCTACCAGTAATATCGGGTCAATTGCTAGTTTGGATATGAAAACTGCGACATATTACAACTTTGAAATTTCTGCGAAAAAAATAAGTTTTATTATTGACGGGACGATTGTCGGTTGGGTAAATGCTTCGGGGTTAGATTGTAATAGTAGCAAAATAGCCAACCTTGGAACTCCAACATTAGCGACGGACGGAGCGACAAAAGGGTATGCGGACACATTGGACGGGCAAAATGTAAAACTAACAGGCGACCAAACCATAACAGGAATTAAGATATTTAATGGAAGTAGAAATGATGTAAGAGCACTGACCTTATTAAGCCAAGCAGATTTTAATAATGTGGATATCATTAATGGTGGAAATATAACATATAATGGGGCACGGATATTAAACCAAAATGGAGGAGACATATTCTTTTCACAGACGACGGGTGATTGGCAGTCTTTCTTATATACTTTAAATACTGATTCAAGTGGAACCGCTAACCAAAGAGGCTACCTATTCACTAATGTAGCATACGATGTAAAAGGGGCGGGACTTTATATTTCAAAACTTTTGGATAATAAGTCGCTGTCGTCTGACATTGTCCGTTTTAACAATGCGGGCGGTATGAAGTTTTATGGTGCTTTGGATATGAACAGCAACAATATAACGAGTGGTGGAACAATAACAGGAACTACATTAACGGCAACCGCGGGTATATCAACGACGACACTAACCGCAAGCGGATTAATAACAGCAGATGGCGGTTGTAAGTTATCTATTCAAAATAAAGTAGATGGAGGTAGTGGGCAAGGTATATTTTTATATGATACGGATACTACAAGCTGGGGGATTTATATTGCAACTAATCAAGGAGCCACGAATACTAGAAGTTTAGCAGGTGGTTCAGCAGTTGCAGGAAATGATTTCAATCAATGGGCTATGAGATTTAGATGTAATGCTGGATCAGATACTGGGTTTATATGGGAGAACTCTTCCGAACAATTGTTAATGTCTTTGAATGGACTTAATGGGACTTTATGGACAAAAGGATTAATTACAGCAAGTGCGGGAGTATCAACAACAACGGCAACCGCGAGTGGATTAATAACGGCAAATGCGGGGATTACATACACGGGAACACTGACATCAGCAACGAATACCAGTGGGGCAAAAATATCCATTCAAGGAGGAACAAATGGAGGAAGCACCAGAGGAATATATATTTGGGATATTACTGACCCAGGCTGGGGGATTTATATGGCACAATCTGGGGCGAATAAAGCATTAAGTGGAACAGGAACGGCACCAGCAGGAAATGGATTTAGTAGTTATGCCGTAAGATTTAGATCGGGTGCTGACACGACCCACGGTTTTGTGTGGGAAAATGCAAGTGATGTTGCTTTAATGTCGTTGAGAGGGAGCGATGGGAATTTATGGACAAAAGGATCAATGACAGCAAACGGCGACATTTACAGAACAATCGGCACGAATGGATATGTGAATATTAGACCAAGACCTACTTATCTTACCGAAACACAAATAGTTATGAAAGGTGATGGAAGTGCGAATTTTGGCCATATCGGATATAGCGGTTCAAGTTTATTTGCTTGGAGTTCTACAAATGCTAACGACCCTCATTCTGGTTATGTTGCTGTTGCTTTGGGTGATAATAAATGGACGAGTTCGTCAGACAGGAGATTGAAAGCAGATATTGAGACATTAGAATGTGGCGAATGTTGCGAAAAATTAATGAAAATAAATTGTTGTTCGTATTATTGGAAATCCGATGAAAAGAAAGAAAAAAAGAATATCGGCTTTATCGCCGACGAGGTTAAGAAAGTATTTCCAGAGTTTGTATCAAATACTGGGATGAAAATAGGTAAAGATGAAAATATTGAAGGAATGTCCTACCAAGATTTTATTCCAATATTAATTAGCGCTTTTCAACATATGGCAGAAAAAGTAGATAATTTAGAAAAAGAAAATAAAACTTTACTTAATATACTACAAGACCAAGCAAACCAATTAGCCGAAATTAGAGCAGTCGTTTTTTCAAATGTCCAGCAATAATACAACCAGACTTCACAGACCACCGCCTATTATGGATATGGATGGCGAACTAACTCCCGAATTAAAGTCTCGTGTTCTTGAAGTAGAACTAAAGACTGAGGAAAAAAAAGTAGAGCATGAATTGGAAGATAACTGGTCGTGCTGTTGTATGAAAAATAGACCGACAGACAGCCGACTTATTAAATACTTATTTCAAATGGGTATCATTATTGCTATAGTCTCGTTAGCGATCGTAAAACTTTCTAACCATAATCTTGATTGTAATCAAACTAATGTCTATGTGGGGCTCATTTCGTTGATGGTCGGTATCGTTTTACCTTCTCCAAGTTCTGGGGGTGGTAAGAAGTAAATTAAAAACCAAAAGAGGATAATCCGATCATATTGTCATAATGTATTTCCTTTGATTTATGAGGCGATAAACTATGTACTGACAAAATTGAACCACACTCACAAGTGATTTTTTTTAATCTTATTTCCTTATAATAATCTTTTTTCTTTTTTAACAAATATTCTTTATTCCGTTCTCTGTATCCTTTCATGTTCTGTGATAATTGCTCTTTATTTTCTTCGTAGTATCCTTTCATTTTCTGTGTTAAATGTTCTTTATTTTTTTCATAGTATTTTTTCATTTTTTGTATTATTTGTTCTTTGTTATCTTGATAATATTCATCTTTGGTTCTTCTTACTATTATTTTATTTACACAATTTTCTGTTTGTCTAATACATTCACCTTCTCTTTTCTCAAGTTCCATTTTGTTATTACAAGGAAATTCTTCAATTAGTTCAATATAAGCATCATCATATTTAACGATTTCAAAAGAAGAAACATAATTAAATTTTCCATTCATCCAACATTTATATTCTCTTTTATGAGAATAAAGTCTTTTGTATAATGGTTGAGCGGTTGAACCAATATACACCTGATCCGTTTGGTACGCCCTGATAGCATATATTTTACCTTGTTTGTAGTCAGGCATCGTTTTATATCGTTTATTCTCGTTATGTTTAAATAGAATAGCATTCGTATAAATGTGTCATATACCATCTATTATCACCCGCACACATTAAAGGCAAAGCCTCATCAAAACTACGGCACATATTATTTCCGTTATTTATGAAAACACACTTAAACCCCGTATCTACCCCTTGCTTTATACAATAAGCACAACTCTCATTCTTTTTTTCGCTTATCCGTGAGTAAAAGTCGCAGGCAGTCCGACCTAACACAGACCACATAAACAAGAATATTAAAATCATTTTTTTTATATCATATATTATATAATTTATGAGTGAGTTCAAATACCAAAAGATTATTTTTCTGAGCAATGATTTTGCTGGAGGAAGCAAAACATTTAATAAAAATATCCAAATGTCATTCACACCCACCAAAATGAATGTAAAATTTATCCACTATATGAACGACCAGACAGAGACAAAAACCAGAATTCTTTACATGGATAGAATTGGAATTATTGGAACATTTGCGGATAGCACCACAGCAAACATTTCAAATCTCGGTTATAATTTGGGTGTTGTAGGATGGACAGACGGCCAATATACATTTAAAGTCCTTGAAACTGACAGCGGAAATATTGACACAGGAAATTTAGCGGGCCGAATTGTTGTACGTCTAGAATTCGTAGGATAGTTATCAACTACACTCTCATTCGTTTCACTCATTCTCGTTTGTTGATAACCATCGAACACCGATTTATTTTAAACAATAAAGAAAAAACGATGTTTTAGAATAAGAGAGAGTGCGACAGCACGAAGCGCAATTCTAAAGTATCAATGGAGAAGATTAACAATGTCAAAGTTAAGCCTGTGAAGCAGGATGGAAACGGAGATAAAAAAGCCAAGGGTTATAAATTATTCAATGAGCCGTATGCTAATATATTTCTACTTGCTAGAAAGAAGAGCGGAAAACCAACAGCACTCTTTGAAATACTGAAACGGACGACAGACAGAAAAACACGTATTGTCATTATTGCTTCAACAATACACAAGGACTACATTTATAAAGCAATGGTAAAGCACTTTAAGAACAGAGGCAACCCGATGGCGATATATACCTTTCTTAAATCAGATGGTGTTAATGTCATTGAATATGAGTTAGACAAACTGAACAGACATGACGAGCAACACGAAGGAGAAGTAAAACAAGACAAAGAAGAAATAGAGAAGCCACAATTTTTATACTTTGGAAAAGAAGAAAAAAAGAAACAGAGCACCGCAGAGGCAAAAGAAAGGCCGAGTAAATATATATCTCCAGAGGCTGTTTTTGTTTTGGACGATTTAGGGAGTGGATTAAGAGACAAGTCCGTAAGTGATTTGTTAAAAAAGAACAGACACTATAAAAGTAAGGTTATTATGTCTAGTCAGTATTTGAACGACCTACGGCCAGAAGCCATTAAGCAGTTAGATTATCTATTAATCTTTCCGGGGCAATCTCAGGACAAAATGGAACTCGTGTATAAACACTTAGACTTATCTTTTGACTTTGATTACTTTCTTCAAAAAACAAAGGAGAGATTTAATTTTCTTTATGTCTCAAGTGTTGATGATGAGTTAAGAAAAAATTTTAATTTAGCCTATCGCATGCAATAGGCAATTGTCCCGCTTGCGGGACTAATTTTTCGTCTCAAGTAAAAAAAATTTAGAATTAATTATTTTTTCTGTATTATATATGCCAGTATCACCAGTGATAATTTCACAACCATCAGGATATAACATCGGATACAATCCATCAATGCCACAGAAGGGAGGAAAAAAGAAAACTAAGAAGAAGGGATGTGGGCAAAAGGGAGGAAAGATTAACTGGGCAAAGGTCGGAAAAACCGCAATGGCCGTTGATAAATTTCTTCGCGGTAATAAGTTAATCTCAAGGACTGCGGGAGCATTAAGTAGTGTCGGGGTGCCTTACGCTGGTAGTGTTGGTGCTGTAGCATCAAGACTGGGGTATGGTAAGCAACGAGGAGGTGCTGTAAAGTTTCATTAAATGATGATATTTTTGATATTTTGTTCTGACTGCCGTCATCACAAAACATCGATGACCATTATTTTTTCCTAAAATAAAAAAACGATAGTTTAGAATAAGTGAGAGTGCGATAGCACGAAACGCAATTCTAAACTATCTATACAATGGTCGCTAAAAATACTAATAAGAAAAAGGCTAAGGTAAGGCCCCCGCGGATTTATAGGAATAAGAGCGGGAGACCATATATTATCCAGAAGGGTAAAAAATATTATCTTAATTTTGGTAAGAAAACAAATGATATGAGCACACTTCAAATCGTTAAGTTGTTTTTGAAATATATTTGTAAGCCGAGGCCACAAAGGCAGGGTCATAAACCAAGAGAAAAAATAATCAAATCTGATTTCAATCGTCTTGAACACGAGAACAGAAACCAGATACAAAGCAACTTACAAAAGAAATATGAGTTAATACATGACGAGGAAGAAAAGGAAAAGAAGAAAAGGGAGGATTTAGAAGAAGAGAAGAAGAGGCTAGAAAGAAAGATCCAAGCCGATGCTAAGGAACTAAAAGAAACAATGGATAGGGAACATAAAAAACAACTTGCGGAGATTAAGGAAAGACAGGAAGAAAAGTCTAGGGAACAGAAAAAGGAACAACGACTTATTCAGGAACTACAGGCAGAACAACGACATAGACAGGGATTATTGACTGCTCCAGTTGCACAGCCTATTATAGCGAACCCGAATCCCCCTTCAACTAAAAATAAACCAAAGAAAACCGCAACTACATCTTCCCCAAAAATAACTGATATAACTGACAAAGTAAATAAACAAGAAAAAGATTTGGAAGAAGAAAAGAGACGAAGAATTATTGATGAAATGTTCTCCGAGAAAACGAGAAAAAAACGTGCCAAAAAATGAAAAATCATATAATAATAAATCACCTTAAAAAAGCAGGCATTAATATCTTTATAATAAAAAACAAAGGTTCAAACGACTACGCCACTAGTTTAAAGAGATGGTTATACACACAAAAAATCACTGAAAACATATCATCGGCAGAAGATGGATGGGATAAACTAGAAGAATTTATAACAAAAATGATTGCTAAAAATGAAGAAAAAAAAACTACTGTAAATAGCACTCTATCACCAATAGACACACCACCGCTTGAAACTTCTACGGATGCTAAACAACTTATATTTGAAATGACAAATCCACAACCAGCAGAGACACAACCGATAGATGTAGCACCACCACCGAGCACAAGTTCTGCGGAGCCACAGCAACAACAGCAAGAGGAGACAACCATACCCCCGAGCGTCTCGGAGACGCCACAGCCAGACGAACAAACAGGAGAGGGTCGCGGTTTGATGACTAATGAAATAGACGACATAATGAAAAAATACGGATGGTATCTCGGAGCAATAGCCAGTGATGAAATCTACAAACTAAATCCAGAAAAAAGAAAGCAATACGGATTTATTATGAATTTGGACAATCACAAACAAGCGGGGTCTCATTGGATTGCTATATGGGTAAGTCTGGATAAAGACAGGTCAGTGGAAGTCTATGACCCATTAGCACTTTATCAACCAACGGAAGACTTTCACCAACAAATGAAACAACTAATTGACCGAAGCCACCCAGATAGTTATTTATTAATGAAGGTTAATCAAGTAAAACAACAATCAGACACATCAGACACGTGTGGTTGGCACTCAATGAGGTTTTTAATGGAGCGGGCGAAAGGCAACCGATTTAAGTTTGCTAGTGGCTATACAGACTTAAAAGAAGAAGAAGCGGAGAAATTAAAAGCACAGAATGGTTATGGTAATTTTGATACATACATTTGAAAGATATTTATTTGATATTTGTTTCAGACTATGTCTTCAACAAACATCGGGGCTACGCACTTTTAAGGATTAGGGCCGCAGCCGCCGTCAGGTACTCGATCGCCTTCTTGCAGTCCTGCGGCACGCCGACCCCCCCGGAGTAGCATTTCCAGAGTTCGCGTTGAGCCTCGGTATGCCCGGCCGTCGCGGCTAGGCTCAGGTATTCTACCGCGCGCTGACAGTCGCGGATTTCTGCCCTGTCGCGATAACACACACCTAGGCAGAACTGCGCGTCGGCCAGGCCCTGTTCGGAGGCTAGGGTTAAATACTGTACTGCCTTCTTGCAGTCCTGCGGTACGCCGTAGCCGAGGTCGTAGCAAACCCCTAGGTGGTACTGCGCACGATCGAGATTCTGCGCCGCCGCGCGAGTGTACCATTCTGTGGCCCGGGCCCCGTCCTGCGGCACACCGTGCCCAGCATCGTAGCAAACTCCCAGCTTGAACTGGGCCAAGGCTACTCCTTGTTCTGCCCGGCGGAGCAGCCATTGCACCCGCTTGCTAGGCTTCTCCGGGCTAGCTGTTTGCATAGAGAAAAAAGACAGCAAAAAGATAACAGGCGGACCACGCTTTTGGGGGGTTGTGTGCTGGTTTCTTTTTGTTTTTTGTTTTCGCTGCTGGTTCGCAACAAAAGACTGAATGGAGGGCCGGCCTTCTTTCTTCAACGAGGCCCGGCGGGCGAACACGGGGCGTCTCGTTTCTCCTTCTGGTTTCTCCTGGGCCTACCCCCCCCCCGGCGGGCTCAGTTTGTGCCGCTTTTTTTTTGCAAACCAAACTTTTTTATTTTTTGCTACAAGCGGAGGCTTTGCCGTGGAGGGAGCGTTTGGCCAGCAACAGTCATGACTGTCGATTCGCTCGCGTTAAATATTTCTTGACAACTAAAGCGCGCAGAGGTCAGCACCATCAGCTCCCGAACCTGACTTTTCGGTTCGATGACCAGCTTGCGTACCTTGCAAGTAAGCTCCTCTAGGTCTAGCCATCCCAAAGTGACGTTCGAGATGGTGAGAACGTCGAACGTGCCTAAGCGGTTAGCAGACAAGACGCGGGACGGAGACAACACGGAACCTACCAAACACAGCCCCAGATCCTTGCGCACAATCTCGTCCACTTGCATATTCTCAGGCAAGGCATCCTTGCATTCCAGCGTCAGTGGCACGTTGCTGTCCACAGCAGAAGTTAGCGTTAGGCTCCCGAGCGCACATTCTAGGTAGACCCGGAAGCCCGTCAAGTCTTGGCACCGGCTGCCGCACTCGATAGTCAGATTCTCGACTGCTTGTGTAGCCTTGTAGTTTATATTCTTGGCGTAGGGGTACAGGCGCGGCCCGCAATTCAGCAATTTCAAACAGTTCCACCGGGGGCCCTCCAGCCTGGGCAGTTCCTCGATCTCCCGCAGCTCCAGCGTGTGCTTGTACCGGCCGTCTGCTAGCAGCGCCTGGCGCAACTGCCCGGGGCTTGTCTCGCGCAGGAATAAGTCAGAACCGCCGCAAGTTGGCGGGCCGGCAATCACGGCACCGGCAATCACGGGCACCTGACCGCTGCCCAGGCGCGCGACTGAGACCCAGGGGCTGTTAACTATCACGAGGCTCTCTGGGGACAAACGACCCCAGCTGATGTTCTCAGCCGCGGTGCCCCCATTGCAGTCAACAAAGCTACACTCGGCTACGCCGCCCGGCACGTCCAGCCAACCCCGCGGGAGCCTGTGCAGACCGTTGCAATCTTCAAACGTTAAAGCTTCAAGGCGTTCGAAGTTGCTTATTCTGAGCCTCGTTAGCGCCGGAACACTTGTGAAATGAAACTGGCTCAGCAAGCCCGGGGCGACCGTGTGGTACTCGATGTCGATTTCTTCGAAAGGCACGTCTTCGAATCCAATCGACTCCTCCTTTTGGTCGGCAAGGCCCCCCCGGCCCAAGTGTAGCTCCACGCGGCGCACGTGGCTTAGCCAAGAGCCGAGAGTCCTGACATCGTCAAACAAGCCCTCGAAAAACTCGCTACTGTCGGTGCTGGGCAGGCTGTACACCACCAACCGTTGCGGGGGGCGGCTGCCTGCGGGCAGCGCCGCGTTGAATCGGGCGCGCAGGCTCTCTGGTAAATTTTCTAGGTCGAGCACTACCTCAGACCCGACGTCCAGGTACTTGCGCCTGAGCGCCTCGTTCTGGCACGCGCGGTACAGGCAGTCCCGCACCGCGCGCTGCAAACGCCCCGCCACCAACGGCGGCCAAACGTCAGTGCAGAGACGCGCCAGACTGTCCGGGTTGTCCCGCGCTTCGTGCAACCGCCGCAGCAAGGCATCGTCGACTTGCGCGTTGAAGCACTGGCGGAAGACGCGGAGCACCAGGTCCTGCCTCAGCCAGTCCGCGGGCCGAACAGCTGCCAGCAGTGCGAGAACTGCTGCCAGGAGTCGTTGGTGGGCAGGTTCCTGGCGATCTCGTCAAACACGTCGTCTGGCACGGACAGACCTGACGGCGGCGGCGCCGCTAGCCTGCGCGACCAGCAGCTTCTGCACCGGACCAGCACGGTTCTCTTGTCCCACCACTGGTTTATGAGTTCGAACGCCCAGTCGCAATACCGCGCCAGGCGCAGCAGGCAGCCGCGCTGACTACTGGGCAACAGCAGCCGCGCGTTGCTGTCGCGGGCGTACCTAGTCAGAAAGTCGAGCGCGGCCCGCACCTGCGCGCGGGTAGGGTTGGGCTCGTTATTGTTGAGCACAAACAGTGGCCCCGGCGCGCTGGACAGGCCCGGCGGCGGCGCGTCCCCCGCCAACTCCATGTAAACACCTGCGTGAACTATGAACAGTGCACTTTTTTAATCTTAAGGGGGCTCGACCAACTGGCGGCCAAAAAAAAGAAGGAACGCCGGAAATTACGGTACTTTCGCATCTGGCGCGAAATTCGCCGGGGGTCCGGATTTTCAAACCAAACATCAGTCGCCACTTCTTTTTTTTACGAGCACCAATGGGCGGGCGGGGGGGGGAAAGAAGGATTAGCGCGGCCCCGCCCCCCCCACATCTCGCAAAAGGGAGGGAGGGGGGGCCCGCTGCGGTGTCTTTCCCCCCCCCCCCCTGTCCCTACGCGCCAGCCCCCTCTCGAACACGAGTTCAACTTCTTTAACAAAAAAAAAACCTTGACATTTTACAAGACTTCGTCCGCTGATATTAACAACTAAGCAAGAGTGAACAGCGCTTCTTTTTTTTTTACCGTCTGTTCCAGCAAGACCTCCTCAACTCAGGCATAGAGAAAGTCGCAGGGCAGGCCGCGCTCTTGCCAGAACGCACGCGATTCTGCACAGTCGCCCAGGCGTGCGAACCGCAGTCGTTCCGCGATCTCGTCTGCCTTCTTGCACAGGCCGTCGGGCTCGTCTAGCGTGAACAGAAACACCTGTTCTCGGTCGACGACCTCGGTGAACAGCATGTCACGCACCTCGCGGTAGTGTGCCGTCTGTTCGAAGAAGTCGCTCGTGTCCGTGGCCTGCGCAAAATTGACGAACGCCTCCAGGTAGATGCACAGATGCCCTAGGCACACCTGGGTCGACGCGCGAGTTCTGCGTGGCAACCGCAGACACATCACGGCCGCGACGCCAGCCATGATGCGCTGCCAGGTGCGGGTCCCGAAGTGTTTCGCGACCTGTGCATCCGACAGTCTCAGCACCGCCCGTGCCGCGCGCTGCAGTTCTGCTAGCGCCACCGGCGCCGCCCTGGCATTTGCGTCGGCTCGCCCCGTCGCTGTCAATGTGCTGCCGTCGTTGCCAGTCAGAGCTTGCGCTCGTGCGTCAAACACCCTGCGGAACTCGCTCGTCCCGTAGCCCGACAGAAACCGCGCCATGTCCTCCGGGAACGCTCGGCCGACTGTGCGCATCAACGTCATTTTGTCCTTAACGGTCACGGTAGCTGACACGACCTCCCTGGCCTCGAGTCCCAAAAAGGCCCGCCTACGAGCGAGCGCCTCGTCCTGGGCAGCGCGCACTGCGATGACCATGTCTCGCTTGGAGATTTCGAGGTCTTTCGAGGTTACCGTGAGCTGCTGGTCGCTCTTGCTTAGTTGGATCTGGTAATCCAACTCCTTCTGCACCAGCGTGTTCTTCAGTTCCGAGTGCTGCAGCTGCAGTTGCAAAAAGTCGTTGTTGCGGCTCTGCAGGGCCAACTTCAACTCGAGCACCTCGTTCGCGCCGTCCTCCGAGTCGGAATCCGCGTGCTTCGATCGCTTGAAACAGCTCAGGGCCGCCTTGCGAGTGGACGACGACACTTCCTTGCGCTTGACCGAAAAAACCGATTCCAAATCACGATCGCCATTCAACGTACGTGAATAAACATTAGACATTTCACTCCTCAGCGCTTTGCCTTGGGGCAGCTGTGCCAAAAGCTTGAGAATTTCCGGCTGGGTGGCCACCGGGACGGCTTGGGTGGACCCTCTGCCATTTGCCGGGAATTTGTGCATATTATACTCAGCGCTCACTTTTGGAGCGCTGGTTGCATGGCCCGGCCGGGAGACTTGGCGCAAGAAATGATCCCAGGTATTACGGGCCTGGCGCGGAGTGCACCGCAAAACGAGGCCAATAACCTCCTTAATTGCAAATTTCCCGTCTGCGGTGCACCTGATTCCGTTCTCGTGCAAAAACGCTTCGGTGTAGGTTTGCAAGATGGGCATCTGGTCCAGCACTACTTTTGCGTCGCCCGCGCGTGGCGCCTCGACAGAAGCTTTGTTTTCGACGGTCAAGATCACGCTGGTGGCTGGAACGACTGCCTTAACATCTTCTGCGGACATGCTTGGAAGCAAGACAGCTTGGTCGATTATGAATCGTTTTTAATGAAAAACAAAAGAAGTAGTCAAACTTTTTTTTGGTCGTGTCCTTCCCCCCCCCTCCCTGCTCTCTCCAATGCAAAAGTGAAAATTAAGAAAAATTAGGTAGTTTGGCGTCTGAGAGGGCCTCGGGAGGGAAGAGCATACCTGCTGCGAGCTCATGCAGGCGCGTGGGGGGGGGACAAGAGGCGGCGGAGCGGTTGCGGCCCCCTTCCCCTTGCCCCCCCCCCGGCTTAGCTATTTTGGTACCCGACGGTAGCCCTCCCCCTCCCCCGCCCTCACTTTTCCCGTCGCTTTCCAGTTTTTTGTTGTGTGTCGTGAGGTACGAGGACACAACTAAATGTCTACATTTCCTCTAGGTCATCCAACGATATTTCCCTTGTGTACTTCTTTTTGATGTACTTGGCAAAAATAATGGAGGTGCGTGCTGCTGTGGGACCTGCAACACACAACAGACTGAGCATTAGCCAACAAAAAAAGAGGTATACAAGCGAACAAGTTACCAATGTACTGTGCCTTGGCCGGCATCCACCACGACGCAAATTTCTGATTGAAAATTTCGGGCATGAGCGCGTAGTTCCGCGGGTGGTCGGCTCCGCCCAGCGAGTCCGGGATAATATGATCCACGTGGAACGGGACCTTGCGCACGCCACCTTTGTCGAAATAATCGCGGAAGTAGATGCTTCTCCGGTTTTCAAAGACCCAGGCACGCACTTGTGCCCTCGTCATGAAATGTTTGGTGTTGGTCAGCGGCTTGATAAAGCCGAGATACACGGGCTCGGGCTCGATTTCATGCTCCGGGTGAATCTTGCGCATCTCCGCGATCATCTGCTCCAAGTACTTCTTTCCGTTGGAAGGCGTGATGTCGCTGCCGTCCCAATCGATCTCCTACGGGCCTGATGACGTAGGCTGCAAGTAGGGTTCGGCGCTTTCGGGAGCAGGACCCGCTGCAGGCTTAGCGGGTGGCTTGGTATCTTGGGCTTTGGCTTTTGGCAGCGATAGCTTTATTCGCTTGGCAGCAGGCTCTTCAGCAGCACTGGCAGACGCAAAGGATACAGAGTCGGATGCGGCAGGTGATGTGGTGGAATGTGCTTTGTCAGTAGGCGCGTCACCAGAAGCTGAAATAACAGCGTTTACATCTTTGTCAGGCTGGCGAGTCGCGAACACCGCCTTAGTATTACGGTCTCCGTCCAAAGTTGTTAAATAAAGCTTCAGCATCTCGTTTCTCAGCGCTTTGCCCTGGGGCAGCTGCGCCAAAAGCTTGATAATTTCCGGCTGAGTGGCCACCGGGACGGGTCGGCCGGACCCTCTGCCACTTGCAGGGAATGTGTGCATTTCGAATCGGCAGAAGTTTTTGGCATGAACATTTTTTTTGTTTTTGCGGATAAAATAATCCCAGATGCTGCGAGGGCTCACGCCCTCCTGCAAAACGAGCCTTAAAACCTCCTTAATAGCAAACTTTCCTTTTGTAGTGTGCTGAACACCGTTGGCGCGAAAAAACGCTTCGGTATAGATTTGCAGGATGGGCATCTGGTCTAGCACTACTTTCGCGTCGCCCGCGCGTGGCACCTCGACAGAAGCTTTGTTTTCGACGGTTGAGAGCGCGCTGGTGACCGGCTCGACGGCCTTGACATCTTCCCTGGACATCTTGGAGGCGACACAGCTTGTTCAATTATGACTTGTTTTTAATGGAAAAACAAAGTAGTGAAACTTTTCGTTTTGGGTCGTATCCTCCCCCCCCCCTCCCTCCGTCCGTTAGATTGCACAGATTTTTTTAAGGTTTGTTTGGCGGGGAGGGGGTGTGGGAGGGGGAGCCGCACGGCTTGGGGGAGGTAGGAGAAGTGGAGGAGCGGAATCTCCAGTAGCAAAAAAATCCCCTTTCACATTTTTGCCGCCCCGCTCCTCTCTCTCTCCCCACCCCTCCCCCGGGGCCTTTGTAAAAACGTGTGTTTTTATTTTACATTCCGTTTCTCTCTCTCCCCGGGCTTTCCGCACCTCGCCAAGAATTAGGCTGGGTTTTCTGCTGCGTCTTTGGTGCGGGTTTGTTTAGGAGGGGCCGGATTTTTCTTTTAATAAAAAACGGTGGCGCGGACGCTGCGACGGGCCGAGGGCGCGAAGAGCGCGCGGGCGAACCGGCACGCCAGGCCCCAGCAAGATGTCAAGAGTAGCACCGCCGCGCCCCACAGCGCCAACGAAACAGCCCCGCCGCCTCCCCCGCCTGCGGTTGTAGCCAGGGTGGCGGAAAACGCGGCCGCGCTGGCCTTGGCGCCCAGCGTGCTAGCTAACATCACACAACAGAACAGCGCGTGTGTATCAGCAACATGATCCCTTTTTCTGTCCTCGCTAGCCTATCTCTCTCTCCCTGTCCGCACCCGTAGCAGCGGCCATCACCACCGTGAGCAGAGGCATGTTTTTTCGTCTGGGAGTTTTTTGCTCAGACACTTTTTCCCCTCCCCTGCTTTCTTCCCCCGTCCTTTTTTTTGGCCTTTGCGACTGGCCCCCCCCCCGGGCTGGAGGGGGGGGGCCGCCTTTACCCCGCCCAAAAGAAAAAGGAAATGAGATGGGTGGGGGGGGGGAAATCTCCTCTCTTTCGGGAGAGTTTTGAGGAGAGCATGGCTCTTAAACCGTGAAGGTGAACAGAAAAACGGAAGAAGGAGTCTGAGAGCAGCACAGCTCTCGCATCTTTGTTTTTTTTTTTTTTTTTTTTTTTTTTTTTTAGCTCTTTGTTGCAGACAGAACATGAGACGTCAGAAGGCAAAGGCCAGCGGAAGGCTATCGATATGATCCGTGGCAGGGTTAATATTGAAGATTGCAAAGATTTGAAAGAGCTTTGCCGAAGGGTTCGAGCAGAGTTGAAACTCTCGCCCGAACTGCCGCTGTCTGCTCGCGGGCTCGGGACAGTGTCCACTGGAGATGAACAATTCCAAGCGTGGCTAAACCAACCAGACGAATTATTCTTTGAGGCCTCCAAGCTCCTCCAATCTTTTTCGTTTAAGTACGAGCCTCCAAATGCTTCTTCTTCGTGGTACTTTCTGTCTTACGTGGAACTGAAAGGGTCCCGCTCGGAACATTATGACAGAAAGACAAACATCGTGTCTGACTTTGGCTTCGCTGAGATCTATCTTTATGTGGAACGAAGACTCATCACTACCGGAGATGAGGTTAGACGTGGCATTGGACACCTTGTGAAGGTGCTCGATCCCGCGGGGATGAGTATTCCAGGGAAACAACTGACTGAAGAAGACATCCGATCAGCGGCCTCGCTTTTATCAGAAGCCTTGGACACGCTAGTAACCAAATATCCGCGATCGGTGGGAACATACATAATACCGGTCGTAGAGTTGGACAAGATATTGTCACTTCAACTGCCAAGGCGAAAAAGACTCGTACAGCCTTACTCCAAACGAGAAAGCGATAAAATGGCAATGGCAGTGGAGGCCCATCGATTCCAAGTGCAGGCCCAGCAATTCGAAGCGTTGAAGTCTTTTATTGAGTATGAAGCAGCCAGACTGCCCAAAGAATGGGTTTCCGCCCTAAACCTCGCCAGTGATCAGTCGACTTTGCTACAAGCGTGCTGGCAGATTGGTTACCATGGGATTCGCCTGATCATGGCCAGGGTGAGAGCCGTAGCCCTGACCCCACAGGCCCACGCTTTGCTGAAGACACTAAATGCCGTTCTGTTAACCATGAGCCTAGATCCAGCCCTTGATCAAGTTAGAAACGTCCCACTGAGCAAAGAAGGATTGCGCCTAGCGGGCGAAGGCGTGTTGGAACAACATGCGCAGCCTAGCGCTTCATGCAGAGCCTGCAAGAGTTGCGGCAACGAGATTTGAAGTACTCCACTCTACCATGCTGAACGTCAGCTTTCTTTTGCAGAGACGTTCTGACCCACAGTCGAGCGCGGCCGAAGAAGAAGCGGCCCAAGACACGCACACCCCCTCGCCGGTTGGATTTGATTAAAAAAGTTTTTTGTCCTCAACTACTTTAATGAATTCTTTTTTAAAATCTCCGGTAAAGGGCCGGAAGCAGGCATGGGCAGGGGACCCAGCTGCGTAGTAGCAGTGCTAGATTTGCAATTGGACTTGAGACTTTCTTGCGCTTGCCACCAAGGTGTTTCTGCATTCGGCTAAACGGTTGAACAGAGCATTCAACTCGGCACGGTACACGTCCTCCGAGATCAGGACCGAATCGAGACCACGCGTCAGAATTTCCAGGGACATATCGCTGAGCGGGGCTGGTACGTTGGAAATGTCAGCTTTAGCTAGCTCTTGCCTGGCCTCGCAAAACTTGGTGATCAGGCGTTTCACACACACCTGCCGCAAACGATAAAGAATTTCCTTTTGCCAGTCCATGCAGCCTTTCATCCAGCGTAGGTATCTCTCGATCGCAGCCCCCGATTCCGCTACTAGGCTGTCCGGCAGAAACTTGGTCGACCAGGGCGCAAAAGATTCCAAGGGAGGGCCACAGGACACCGAGGGGAGCATGTAGGACCAGAAATACGCGAATTCCTCGTCAAAGAATTCCTCGTACAGTTTTTCGACCTCCTCGTCGAACGACCTAGTAAACTGCTGGAACTGCGTTAACGTAGTCTGGTAATCGAGCCGGAGCTTGACCAGGGCTTTGTCGGGTCGTGGGGTTGGTGCGTCTTCGTTGGCCAACAGCTTGGCGCGTTTAGCCGCACGGGCTGCCCGGGCGGACACACGTTGTCGGCTTCGTCGGGCGGCGGAGAGCATGTCGAAAGATCAACACAAATCTAAACAACACAATGGCGCACACACACACACGAGACAAATATATACCCCCGCTTTTTCAAGTGATCAGGGCTTGCCACACACAACGCATTTTTTTATAAAGGCTTGCCCCACACAAACCCACACACCCTCGCGCCTTCACCCCCGTAAGCATAAACCCACTCCCAATAAAAAGCCGGATTGAAACGGGGGGGAATTTTAGGGCAAAAAGGGGGGGGGGCCAAGAGCCGGCAAAAAAAAAGGAGAGAGAGAGGGGGGGGGGCCTAGAAACGCAAAACCCGCAAAAAGGTGGCAAAGGGGGGAGGGAGGGAGGGAGGGAGGGCAGGGGCTTCAGAAGAAGGAGTGAACCCAAGAAAGGCGATGCCAACCACGTCGCCGACGTACCCCCGCACGCGCGAACAAGTGCAGCAGTGGTTGCGAACGGAGCTGGAGGCGCGGGGTGTGCGCGGCGCCACGCTCAGGATCATAGCCAGGATACTACAATACCGCGACCGCGCGGGCCTGCTGCGCCTGACCGAAGAGGATATCAAGTACATGGTCGACAACGCGAAACCAAGCCTAGACCCCGACGTGGCGCTGATCTTGCGGGACTTGTGCCATGACCTGCGCAGCGTCGATGCACGGCAAGAACAGACACTTGTGGCACGGGCCGAACCCAAGGGCTCGGGGAACGCCCAGCGTGAGGCCGAACCCGCGACTGGCCCTACCATACGTGAACGTGAGCAGGAACGTGAGCAGGCCGAACAACTGTACTGCCTGGCCGAGTCCTATTTCTACGGGCACGGGGTAGCCCAGGACTACGCACAGGCGTTCAAATTGTACGCCCACTCCGCGTATTTGGGAGACAGCGACGCGCAGTTCAGCCTCGGCAAATGCTATTTCTATGGCCACGGCGTAGAACCAGACAAGAAGCAGGCGACCCACTGGTTCCAAAAAGCCAAGGCCCAGGGAGACGTAGACGCCATGTTCTGCCTGGGCGTCTGCTACTACCACGGGCTCGGCACTCGCGAGAGCCAGGGCCGGGCCGCGAAGTATTTCCTGCACGCAGCCGACAAGGGTGACGCTAGTGCCATGTGCAACCTCGGGGTTTGTTATTGGCAAGGGTGCGGCGTGGTGCAAGATCCTGTCGCCGCGGTCAAGTGGTTCACGCTCGGCGCGGCTCGGCACGACGCGGCCGCAAAGTGCCAGCTGGCCTTGTGCCTGAGCTCCGGGCACGGCGTGCGCAAGGACGAGGGCCGCGCGCTGCAGCTGTTGCAAGAGGCGAGCACCGCCGGCCACGCCGGCGCGCAGTACCAGCTGGCCCTGCGCCTCGAAAACGAAGCCCCGGCAGGAGAAGAAGCCGGTTCCCTGTCGTGGTTTCTGCGGGCGGCCGAACAGGGCCACCCGGACGCACAATTGACAGTCTCACGCCGGCTGTCCCACGACCAGAAACTGGCACGGCTGTGGGCACAGCGAGCGCAGCAGTCGGCGGACCGGGCCGGCGTTTGCGTCCTGGCGGTGTGCGCGCAGCATACCACCCTTGCACCAAAGTCACTGCCGGGCACGCTGTGCGGTCTCGGCGATTCCTACGTCGTCGGGGGCGACCGCCAGGACTACGCCCGAGCAATCCACTGGTACCAGCGGGCGGCCGACGAGGAAAACGACGCCGGCGCACGGGTCAGGTTGGGCTGCTGTTACGCCAGTGGGCTCGGCGTGCCCCCAGACGCGGGTCGCGCCTTCGAGTACTTTCGCCTGGCGGCCGAACAAAACGACGCGGCCGCGCAGGCTAACCTGGGGGACTGTTACGCCAGCGGGCTCGGCGTGGCCCGGGACGCGGGTCGCGCCTTCGAGTACTTTCGCCGGGCGGCCGCGCAGAACTATGCAGCCGCGCACCTGAGGTTGGGGAACTGCTACGCCAGCGGGAGCGGCGTGGACAAGGACGAAAGCGAGGCAGCCAAATGGTACCAAAGGGCGGCCGAACAGAACTGTGCGGACGCGCAATACCTGCTGGGGCTGTGTTACGCACACGGAGTCGGCGTGCCCGCAGATAGCGCCAAGGCAGCCAAATGGTACCAAAGCGCGGCCGACCAGAACCGGGCAGAAGCGCAATGCAACGTAGCGAAATGTTACGCCAATGCTCTCGGCGTGCCCCAAGACCTCGGTCGCGCCTTCGAGTACTTTCAACGCGCGGCCGAACAAAACGACGCAGAAGCGCAATTCAACGTAGCGAAGTGCTACGCGGACGGGCTCGGCGTGCCCGCCGATAGCGCCAAGGCAGCCCAATGGTACCGTCGGGCGGCCGAGCAGAACTGCGCGGCCGCGCAATGCGCCCTGGGAGTCTGTTACAGCCGCGGGCTCGGCGTCCCCGAGGACGACGTCGAGGCCTGCGGTTGGTTCCGGCGGGCGGCCGCCCAGAATTGGGCAGAAGCGCAATTCAGGCTCGGTGAATGCTATGCTAACGGGGTCGGGGTCGCCCGTGACTCTGTGGCGGCGATGGACTTTTTCCGCCGGGCCGCGGACCAGGGGCACTCGGACGCGGCCTTCGCCGTCGCGGCCCGTTTGTCCCTGGGCAAACGGGTCGCGCAGGACGGCGCACACAAGTACTTCCTCCTGGCGGCGGAGCGAGGGCACCATGGGGCACAGTACCGCGTTGCGCGCTGTTACTACTACGGCCGTGGGGTAGCGCAGGACCCCGCCGCCGCGTCGCGCTGGTTTGCGCGCGCCGCCGAGCACGGCCACGCGGACGCCCTGAACACCCTGGCAGCCTGCCACTACTCGGGCAGGGGCGTGCCCCGGGACCGGGGGCGGGCCTTCCAGCTCTGGCTGCGGGCCGCCACGAACAGCCAGCACCCGCGCGCCTGGTGCAACATCGGGCTGTGCTACAGCCTCGGCCACGGCGTGCCGCGCGACGACGCGCTGGCCTACAAGTACTACCTGCTGGCGGCACAAAAGGGCGTGCTCAGGGCCGCCCAGAAAGTAGGGCTCTTTCTCGCGCAGGGGCGCGGCGTAGCCAAGGACGCGGCCGCGGCGGCTGAATGGCTCGGCCGCGCCGCCAACGGCGACCACCTGGCCAAGTTCGTGCTGTCGGGCAAGAGAGAACCACCCGAGCAGCGGCCGTTGGCCAAGAAGCTCAAGACCTAAAGGCCTGGGACCTTTGCTGTCTCCCGCCCGGCCCGGATTTTAATTAAACAGCTTTTTTCTGCCCTCCCCCGGTGCACAGTACCGCGCTCCGGCTCTCTGCGACCACGGTTCCGGCCCGGTGAGCGCCTCCACGGCGGCCCTGTGCTTTTTGTTTTTTTGGTTTTTTTAAAAATTCTTTTTTAATAGCACACGCCATTTAAGCCAACAGGACGGAATACAGATCGTGGAGGCTCAGGCAAAGGCGCAGGTCAGGCCTGGCCCGTACCAGCGCCTCCCGCGATTCAGCAGACACACCAGCACACTGAATTAGCGTGAACGTTCTGAGCGAGCGGCAGTCCTGTAGCCCTAAGACGCTGCCCGTGATCATGCACCCAATTAGTTGCAATTCTTCCAGTGACCGGGAGCGCCGCAACGCGGAGATTGTCTCGTCTGATATGAGGTAAGTATATAGCTGGAGCCTTTGTAAAGCTCTGCAGGACGCGAACCCGGGCGGCGGGCCTTGGCTTGCGTCCAGACCTATCAGCTGCAGGGTGCGCAGCGCGCGGAAGCTCTGTAGTACAAAAAGGTCCTCGAGCTGACTACAGCCGCCGATGATCAGTTCTTCTAGTGCGGAACAGAGCTGCAGATCTGCCAGGCCGTACACAGTGATGTTGGTGGTCCCGTTCAGATGCAGGGCTTGCAGGCCCTGCACGTGGCCTAGAACTCGCAGCTTTTCGTCACTGAGACTCCCACCGACCAACTGAAGTCGCAGGCAGTCGAACCGGGAGCCGGCAAGTAGTTCTAGGTTGTTGCCCGTGACGCCGGTGCACCCGAGCAAGTCTAAATATTTCAGCTTGCTCAGGAAAGACACTTCCTCTATAGTTTGATCCAGTGCCCGTGGGCTCAACGTCAGCTTCGTCAATTGTTGCAGACCCCGTAGCTGGGCGCCTGTAACGTGAGTGCAATTCTTGACGCAAAGTTCGCGAAGTCTGGGCAGGGGCGCCAACGCTTCTTGTAGGCCGGTGTCGGTAATCTGGTCGCACTTCCGGAGAGTCAGGCACTCCAAATCGTGTAGCCCTTGCAAGACCCGCAGGCTGTCGTCAGTCATCTCCCCGCCTAGAATCGAGAGTAACCGCAATTCTTTAGTGTTTCGGCAATCCCGCAGGTGCTGGCAGATGTCACTGGTGTTGGCGGCGAATATTTCGTGGATACAAGCAAACGCGTTCAGGAAGTTTCTCTCTGCTTCCACTACGTGGTTTTCACTGGCGCTGTTGCCTACCATGACCAGGGTTGTGACAGTCACCTCGTTCAGGCGCTTCCCGGTGTAATGTGCTGGGCTGTACGGCGCAGCCAGCGCAACCTGTCGCAAGGGCAGGTGACTGTTAATACAGTGTTGGACAAAGAAAGAGAACACTGCTTTCTTGCTGTCACGCGACAGGTCAAAGACTGGTTGCTCCCAGCCCCCCCAGAACTCACTGCTCTTGACAATCGCCAGGGATTCGCGACACACCAGAGCAAACCGGACTGCTTCCTCTGCACCCTGCAGATCTCTGATCAGCGCCCAAAGGTCTAGGGGCAGCCTCAACAGCCACGAGGGTTGAGAGGCCGGTCCAGTTTCTGTGCGTTGCTTTTTGGCTGACGCATCACCGCGGAACATTTCCTCGGTGCCACGGGCCGGCCGTTTGCGCTCCATCTTTTTTTTTGTACTTTTTCGTCTTTTTGTCGCGCGGTTCGTCAGATGTTGGGGCGGGGGAGCGACGGGGCGGGGAGAGGTATGGTGCTGCGGCGGCCCCCCCCCCTCCCCTTCCAACAGCTCGCCGTACCTTTGGCCGGCCCTTTTCCATAGGGGGGGGGGTTCCGCGCCTCTCTCTCTCCCCCCCCCCACGTACACCCCCCGGCAACCCCGTCTTCTCTCTGCCACCGTTGTTTGTGCAGCAAAGAGGGGGGGGGGAGGGCCAGCAAGGGGCGCGCTTAGCTCGATTCTAAGGAGAGTGAGGGAATGGGAGAGAAGGGGAATGTGCGGGGGGGAGGTGAACAGCACCCCCCCCCAGCAAATTCCTTGCGTGCTATGTTTTTGCAGGTTCGATGGTAGACAACGCGCGCGGCAGGGCACAATCAGGAGAGAGTGGCATGCGTCAGCCCCACGTGTGGGATCAACGTGGCCACCAAAAAAGTTGAGGGCGCGGCCCTCCTCTTGCGCAGGACAGTGATCAGCTGCGACAAGCGATGTGACTCGCACGGTGTTGAACGCGACAGGCTGATGTTCGAGGTATTTCTGGAGCTCATTGGCCCAGCGCCACGGTGCTCGAGAGCACCGTGGCGTTTGGGGGGGTCGATCCTCGCTCGGCTTGGCCAGGCTCGTCTATCCTGGGACGGCAGACAAACCAGGGGCAAAAAAAAACACGCCAAAGTTAACACAGGACAGACACGACGATACACGAAAAAAATAGAAAAGACGAAGAATGCACACGCACACACAGACCCAAAGAAATCCCAGAGAAGGAAAAGACAAAACAACAACACCAAAAAAAAACCAGACACAAAGCCAAAGAGATTTCACACACACGACGATACACACACGAAGATACACACACGACAATACACGCACGATGATACACACACGAAGATACACACACGACGATACACACACGACGATACACACACACGACGATACACACACACGACGATACACGATACACGACGATACACACACACGAAGATACACGCACGACGACCACAGGACGATACACGACGATACACGTCTCACACACGACGTCTCACACACACACAAGTCTCACACACAACGATAAACACATATACACACAAGTCTCAAGGGGACCAATCCGGAGTGTGCACAATCTACTCGCCATTGCACAAACCCAATGTTGGCAGCATTGCGCAACCCCAATGTTGCCAACATTGGTTTTGCTCAATGTGCTGTAATCGAGGGGAGGGCCTGCGATGCCGAAGTCATTGGGCAAACCCAATGTTGGCAGCATTGGGCGAACCCAATGTTGCAGAATTGGGTTCGCCCAATGGGTTGTCGAAGGGGAGGGGGGCCGAAACTATGTCATTGGGCAAACCCAATGTTGGCAGCATTGGGTTCGCCCAATGGGTTGTCGAAGGGGAGGGGGGGCCGAAACTATGTCATTGGGCAAACCCAATGTTGGCAGAATTGCGCAAACCCAATGTTGGCAGCATTGGGCAAACCCAATGTTGACAGAATTGGGTTCGCCCAATGATGTAGGTTCGGCCCCCTTTCCCCTTCGACAGCCCATTGGGCGAACCCAATTCTGCCAACATTGGGTTTGCCCAATGCTGTCAACATTGAGTTTGCGCAATTCTGCCAACATTGGGTTCGCCCAATGGGCTGTATTCGAAGGGGAGGGCCTGCGATGCCGAATCATTGGGCAAACCCAATGCTGCCAACATTGGTTTTGCTCAATGCTGCCAGCATCAGGCCCTCCCCCCTGCCCTCCCCCCTCGCCACACAAACACAAAACCCTCGCATCCCTCTCACATCGATCTTGCATCTCTCTGCCCAGGGTACACCTCCCCCCCCCCTCCTTCCTCTCCCAGTGTATGTATGTGTGTGCGTGGGTTCTCTTTTTGTATTTGTGTGTGTCTGTATGTGTGTATTTGCGTGTATTTGTATGTGTCTGTATGTGTGTATTTGCGTGTATTTGTGTGTGTCTGTATGTGTGTATTTGCGTGTATTTGTGTGTGTCTGTATGTGTGTATTTGCGTGTATTTGTGTGTGTCTGTATGTGTGTATTTGTGTGTGTTGTATGTGTGTATTTGTGTATTTGTGTATTTGTGTCTGTGTGTTGTATGTGTGTGTGTTGTGTGTGTCTGTATATGTGTTGTATTTGCGTGTATTTGTGTGTATTTGCGTGTATTTATGTGTGTGTCTGTATGTGTGTATGTGTGTGTGTCTGTATATGTGTGTATTTGTGTGTGTCTGTATTTGCGTGTGTGTGTATCGTCGTGTGTTGTATGTGTGTGTCTGTATGTGTGTATTTGTGTGTGTCTGTATTTGCGTGTGTGTGTATCGTCGTGTGTTGTATTTGTGTGTGTCTGTATTTGCGTGTGTGTGTATCGTCGTGTGTTGTATTTGTGTGTGTCTGTATCGTCGTGTGTGTGTATCGTCGTGTGTATCGTCGTGTTCTCGTTTGAATTGCAAGTATTTAGCAGCAACTCAACGGTTTTCTTTTTCTGCCTTTGCCCGAGTGTTTTGGGACTTGGTTTATCATGAGTTCTTTTTCAATTCGCTGCCCCTTCCCTTTTTTTTCCTTTCTCTCTCCCTCTCTCTCTCTCTGTGTCTCTCTCCTCGTTTCTTTCTCTCTCTCCTTTTTCTAGCCAGTCAATGCAGCGACGCCTAGCCATCTTTCCCAAGTTCTTCAACCAAAACAAGACCCGCAGGGCCAGGGGCGAAGTTCTGGCTGGCGGCTCGGGTTCTCCGTCCACCAGCCTGGGGCAGTACAACGAATTCGAAAGCCTGTGCGGCTTGTACGACGAACTCGACTCTATCCTGCCCTTCGTGCTGCGCGTCGCCTTCCCCGCAGCCTGGCACAAGTCACCAAACGAGGCCCGACCTACAGCTCCAGCTGTACCGCACGATCGTGCGCGCGCTGCACCTGCTCACCCACGCCCCGGCTGACCAGCTGGCGTTGCAGGTGACGTCGCCGGCCAGTGGCTCTCGCGCAAGTGTCTGGTACCTCTCGTGCTCGCTCAACGTCAGCGTGCGCCAGCTCTACCAAGTGTACCTGTTCACCTGCCACGCGCTGGCCCGTGGCGCCGCCGCCGAGCTGTTGGAGACGTTTGCGCCGGGCAATGGTTTCAACTGGTTCGACGCGCTGGACGTGGCCCGGCTCCTGGACGAGGGCTACGTCCCGCCCTGGCCGGCCAACACCGTCAACAAGGTCTTTGCCACCGGCCACGGCGGCCTGCAACCCGCGGGCGACTACGTCACCACCGTTGTGCACCCCCAGCCGTCCTGGCTACAACCTTTGCACGACGACGTCATGCCGCGCCTCAACACCATCCACTGGACGTGCACTTTTCTAGACACCTTTCGCCGCGTGACGGAGCCCTTGTCCGACAAGCACCTGGCGCTCTTTCGTGAACGCTACCACCTGCGCCTCGGCTCACACTGTGACTGGTTCAAGGGCTTTGTACACCTGACCAGCCCGAGCTTCTGTGCCGCGCTAGCCGCCGAGTTTGAGTGTAGCCTGCGCTTCAGGGCGGCCAAGGCGTTCCGGCTGGATCTAGACCGCGTCTTGGTCACGGGCCCCAACCACGGCGGCAGCCGCGATTTCCTCGTGCTGGCCGCGGACGGGCTGTGGCTCTGGACGCTGCCAGATCACCCCGACCTCGAAATTAAGGGCCACTACGGCGCCGACTTTCTCGAGTCCCTGAAAAAGCTGCAGGACGGGCTCCCGCTCGGTGCGCCCAGCACCCCCCGTTTCCAGCGGGTGGCGGGCACAGAAGGCCTGCTGAAAGAAGTACGAGCGCTCGCGCACCGGCTCAACCCTGACTGTGCCGATGAGCGCGTGAACTGCGAACTCAGCTCTAGCGGCCTGGTCTCTTACAAGCTGTTCCGGCGTGCGTGCAGCCTGAGGGGCCGGCCGACGTTGGAGCCGGACAGTGCCAACAAGCGCGCCAAGCACGCCTGATGTACAGCTGAATTTAAAAAGAAATCTCTCGCCACCATTTGGTGTTTTTGCCTCGATTGAAAACGTACTTTAATAAAATACTAAGATCTTTGTAGTCATCGGCTTTGCCTAGTGATCACTCTGGCGGCATCTCCGGCTTTGAATAGTGCACATCTCCGGCTGGTGTAATTTGCCTTGCGCACATGTTGGTGTGTATAACTTGTCTGATCAGACAAGTGCCACCACAGATTTTTTTTTGCAGGCACCTTGGGGAGACGACGGCGGGCGGGGAAAAATGACAGAAATGACAAATTTCCCCGCCCGCCGTCGTCTCCCGAATTTTTCGCTCTCAAACTTTGCAGGATTGCCAAAATGACCAAACTTTCTTTTCGCAAGATTCGGAACCCAGTGAATAATGACTTTTTGCCGCAAACTTCGGCAGGTTTGCGCACAATCTTTCTGACGGATTTTGCGGCTACCGACCGGCTTTCTTTTTAGCAAAGGACATTTCGGCAATCCTGCTAAATGTAAGTTAAAAAATTTGGGGAGACGACGGCGGGCGGGGAAAAATGACAGAAATCATAAACTTTCCCCCGCCCGCCGTCGTCTCCCTAATTTTTTTGCTCTCAAACTTTGCAGGATTGCCAAAATGACCAAACTTTTTTCAAACCTGCCCGAGACCTGGTGAATTTCACGACAAAATGACTTTTTGCCGGCCCCCCCCCCCGGGGGGTTTGGGGGGGGCGCCCAAACCTGGGGAGTTTTTTCCCCTGTCCTCTCGAACCCAACAAACACACACACAAAAACAGTCCGCCCTCCCAACCACAACCCCCCCCCCACCGGGAGCGCGCGGCCCCCCTCCCCCAATCTGCCAAGGGGGGGGCACGCCCCTGGAGCAAGCCACCCAAACCATCCCCCCAAAAAACAAACTACGCTCGATTAAACTATGCTACTTACTACGTTGTGGTACTGTTGCCTGCTGCTGCTGCCGCCGCTGGCGCTGGCGCTGGGGTGTCCGGCGGGGCAGTGCCCTAACGAGACTGCCGGCCCAGTCTGCCTGGACGACGCAGCTCACTCGTTAGCGGATTGTGCGCGTGCGCTGTGCGGGTGCTGGACGCCGGGCGGAAGTTCTTTTACATACAAGGGCGATATAACCGGCGAAGCAGGGAGTGCTTTTCTGGTGGTGCCCTTGGGCGATGGACAGGGGATGGAGACGCGCGTGCGGGTCAGCCGTGGTTGCGACGTGAAGCTGATCTTCTCCGTGGTCAGGCTGGACTTGATCTCGTCGCCCGCGAGCTTCGCCACAGATGTTGGGGCGCAGGTGGGCCTGTGCGCGGACAGCGTGCACAGGCCGACCGATTATGTGCAGGAGGCGATCAACAACTCCTACAGCGCTGAGCTCAGCAAACTGCCGTACCAGAGCAGCTACCTGTTTAACGACAACGGCCCCTTGCATGACGTGGTGCTGCGCCACCGCTGGGCGCGGCCCTGCACAGCCAACGCCGCGTTAGCTGTGAGCTATGCGGTGGTGAACTTCAGCACGTACCAGCCGTACGCGGGCGCGGGTGACTGCCTGAGCCTCGACCTGGGCCGGCCGTTCGAGCTGTACCCCCCGCCGAAGCCAGCGGACGTCTGCGGCTGCACCACGCCGCAGCAGTGCGCGGCCCCGGGGCTCAACTTCAGCCAGCCGAGCTGGGCCCTGGGCTACCAGGTGTACACTAACTGCCAGCGCAACTGGACAGAGCCCCCGGACGACAGCAGCAGCTCCAGCGACAGCTCCAGCAACAGCAACTCCAGCGACAGCTCCAGCTCGAGCAGCAGCAGCTCCAGCAACAGTTCGGGGCTGGTGGCCGGCGGGGTCTGCCCGCCGGACCTGTGCCCTGCTGGCTCGGAGTTCATGTGCCACCAGGCGGTGCCGCCCGGCGGGGTCTGCAGCTACGGGGACTGCCGCTGCCGCCTGCTCGGGGGCGGCTCGTTCACGTACGGCGGCCGCGACTGGTTGGCCAGCTGGCTATCCTTACCGTTGTGGCGCGGCCAGGGCGCGGAAACTCGCGTCACGGTCGCCCGCGGTTGCAACGTCAGCGTGGCTACGTACTTCGAGGCGGGCGCTCCCAACGCGACCCTGGACCCACAAGCGAGGGTGGGCGTGTGCAGCGACAATTGGGCGTCCGAGCACGCAACCGAGGCCCTCAGCAACCCCGACCCCACGCTGTCCAAGAATGCATCTGACCCAGAGATGGTGTCCTTGAGCCTGTACCAGTTCGGCGGGACGGCACACGACGTGGTGCTGCGCCACCGGTGGGCGCGCCCCTGCCCGGGCACGGCGGGGTTCATGTACCTGACCGTGGTGATCGCTGTGCACGAACTGTACCAGGGGCCGGGGGACTGCGTGCGGATCGACGTGGGCAACCCGTTCGAACTGTACGCACCGCCCACGACGGGAAAACCAGCGATGTGCAACTGCCAGGGGGCCGCGGAGTGCGCCGCGCCGACCCGCAACTTCAGCAGCCCGCCCAGCGGCTTTGGCTACCCGTTGTACAACGGCTGCGAGAACAGGTGGAACGCGAGCGCCCCGACCACCACCGCAACCACCACCACTACCGCTGCACCGAACACCACCGCGTCGCCAAACTCTATTGTAAATACTACCACGTCGTCGGCGACCACAGGGGCCGCCGTTAACTGGTGGGCCCTGCTAGCGTTGTCGCTGTGCCTCTGGGTAAGAGAGGAATAGCGCCCCTGCTGCACAAAAATTTGTTTTTGTTGGATTCATTAAAAAGCCGGACCAAAATTACGTTTCACAAGTCACGGCCGGCTTACACCGGGGGGGGCGGGAGAGCCAAGTTTCTTAGCTACGGACCGGTAATACAAACGCGGCTTTTTTTTTTGCACTCGCTTTAGTTTCTCTCCCACGAGTTTGGAACGTTCCAAAGCAACCCCCCGACCGCAGCGTACATCTCCCCATCTCCAAGTGCCGTGGGGGGGGGGGGGCAGAAGAGGCTCTGCCCCCCTGCCCGACCGGGGGGAAAGCAGCGCATGGCCCCCCCCCGGGCTCCAGGGCCGGTCCCCCCCCCTGCCCGATCTCTTGGGGGCAGCGTCGTGGCGCGGCCAGACCACCCCCCAAAAATACTAACTTTGCGGCTGGCAGAGAAGAATCTTTTTTTTCGAGGTGCTACAGCGGCCCCCCCCCCCCCGACACCTCAAAAGAAAAAAGTCAAACAAAGCCGTTCCCTCTCCAAATGCGCACCCGTTTGCAAAAAAAAAGAAAAGAAGAAAACAGGTCTGGGCCAACGCCGGCGGGCGGGAGGGAGGAAGGCGTTACGGCGGCCCCCCCTCCCCCTCCGTCTTTTCTTTTCGACCCAAAGGCCCCTCCCCCCCCCCAATTTTTTTTTGCAAAGCCTTTTTTTCCTTTGGCGGTAAAAAGTTGTGGGGGGGGCCGGCCGAATACGGAAAGGGTAGGGGGGGGGCCGGCCATTGTCCTTTGCTTTCGGCTGCGAAACAAAAGGGGCGGCTTTTTTCTTTTCCTACTAGGCCAAAAAATCCTCGGGCCTCACACAACCCCCTTCCCCTCTTGTCGCTCAGAATTTCTTGTCCTTGTGGCGGATCCTGTTCATTTCACCACGCTAGCGGGAGGGGGATGGCGTGCGAACCCAAGGCAGTGCGTGTCTTTGTGAGCAAGTACGGGGACCGCGACGCCGTCGCCGCGTTCGCAAACGGCGTGGAGCTGCGCGTCTTCGGCCAGACGCTTGTCCTCCGGACGTTGCAGGGCGAAGTAGCGCCGGCCTGCGAGCACTGCTTCACCCGCCGCGGCCGCTGTCGCGAGGCCGTGGCCGCGAACGGTTGCGCCAGCCACACCCGCCGGCTGCAGAAGAAGCGCCGCCGTCAAAGGGAAAAAAGGAAGACCAAACGACAGAAACTGAACGACGTCGTGGCGCTGCCAGAGGTTGGAGAAATCGTCGACCACCAACAAAACGGGCGGGACTATCAGTTGAAGGTAAGTGCAGGTGGTGCCCTTTTCAGTCGAGCAAGCAAACCGTCAAACGGCTGGACATACTGGCACTTTGCGTGCTTCAGTTGTTGGCAAGAAGAGACTGTTATTTGCGCAGGCAGACACTGGACAGAAGACGGGCAGCGACGGTTCAAGCTCTGTGCGAAGCATGCTCGGGTTGTTGATTGCTTCAAGGGGCAGAACCTCTGCGAGGACTGTCCGGCTGGCAGTAAGAAAGAGGCCTCCTTTGCAGATGAGCAAGGCCGAAGCAAAAGGCTTTGCGCGAATCATGCTCGCGTGAGGGGGGTGCACGAGGTGCGAAATCCTTGTGAAGCCTGCCCTGCTGACGCAAAACAACAAGCTAGCTTTCCAGACGAAAAGGGGCAGGCAAACAAACTTTGTAGCATTCATGCAAAAGAGATTGGGATATCGCAAGTGCGAAACCCTTGCAAAGCGTGCCCCGCCGAGTCGAAGAAAGAAGCTCACTTTGCCGACGAACGCGGCCGCGCCAGAAAGCTCTGCAGTGAGCACGCGCGAGTCCTCGATTGCTATCGTGTGCTTAACGCTTGTGAGGACTGCCCAGCTAATAGTAAAAGACAAGCTAGCTTTCCAGATGAGCTTGGGCGGGCCAACAAGCTTTGCAGCGCTCATGCGAGAGAGCGTGGCTCTCACGTGGTGCGTAGGCCCTGCAAAGACTGTCCAGCCAGCAGCAAGAAAGAGGCCGCCTTTCCAGATGAGCAAGGGCGGGCCGACAAGCTTTGCAGCGAGCACGCGTTTGCGCGCGGCTGCCACGTAGTGCAAAATGCCTGTGAGGACTGCCCAGCTAGCAGTAAGAAAGAGGCTAGCTTTCCAGATGAGCAAGGGCGAGCCAACAAGCTCTGTAGCAAGCACGCGTTTGCGCGCGGTTGCCACGAGGTGCTTAGGCCATGCGAGGACTGTCAGGCGGAGTCCAAAACATATGCCACCTTTGCGGACGAACATGGTAAAAGAAATAAGCTATGCGCGAAGCACGCGTTTGCGCGCGGCTTGATCCCGAAGCCAGCAGCAGGGTGCTCTATCGCGGCGTGCGGGCTGTGGGACAGGCTGGAGCAAACGCTTGGCTGGAAAATCCAGCACAAACATTTTGTCAATGGAAGTGAGTTGCCACATGGTTCCGAAGCAAACGTCCCCGGCACGAGGCTGCTGTTGGACGGCTACGACGCGGCCAGCAATTGCGTGTACGAGTTCCACGGCAACGCGTACCACGGCTTCCCCCCCGGACATTCAAAGTACGCCGAGGGCCGGTCGCGAGTTAGCGGGCGTCGCAATCGAGATTTGTACAGGGAGACAATGGCCCGCATGTACTTTATTCGACAGAACATGCCGGCCGGCTGCCGCGTGTTTTACGCGTGGGAGCACGAGTATGCAAAGATCAAGGACAAGCCGTTTGCTTCTGCGGCGTCGATTTTGCACGAGCTGCCGCCAGGAGAGGATTATTACGAAGAAGATTCAGAATCGGAGGACGAGTAAACAACATGATTCACAAGCGGCCAAAAATATTATAATAAACTTTTAAACGATCTCATTGTTTTTTTTACTAAAACAAACTTCTTTTTACTCATCCTCTGCACTGGCATCAGTCTTAGCTTTTTTTGCCGGTGGCTCAGGACTATCGGCCTCCTCTGCTGTTGCTGCTGTCGCGGGGGCTGCAGGAGGCACTACAGGGCGGGCCAGGCCCTGCAGTGCCCGTCCGGCCTGCTCGATCATGCTCGTCGGCACTTCCTTGTACGCGACACCATAGGTCCCTACGCAGAGCACACCCGACTTTACGTTGGCAGAAGTTGTGTAGGTTTGTGTAAAGAGCCAGTGAGCCACAGCAGACTGAATTAGGTAGCGGTTCATCGGAAGATCGGCCCAGCCGCAAAAGTCCGCGCCACGCATTGTACCGGTCTTCGCAGTCGCCCTGTCCCATAAAGCTTGTGATTTTTTTAGTTCTAGCAAAACGACGTCCTGTGTCTTGGTGTCGCGCCAGACCTGATCTATGTGTGTAACGACCTCTAGCCCTACGGTGTGCACGGCTACTTGAGCGCCAAGTGGCTCGCCGAAACGGCTAAAGAGGAAGGAGAGCGCGCTGGCGGCGAGCGGGTGCACGCAGTGCAGAGTGTCGGGGTCGAGGGCGATGCCCGTGCAGGCCTTGAGGCTGTGGCAGAAACTGAGTTTCTGCTGCGGCGGCGCCCCTGCCCAAACACCGTAATTTTTCTTGAAGATGGTGCCCTTAAGCACGGGCGGCCGCAGGCCCGTGGCTATCTCGGTGAAGGCGGTGAGCTGGCAGTCTACAGCGAGGCCGTTCCCTGCACAGACGATCAAGAGACAAAAACGGAAACAAAAAAAAGCTCGGGACAGTTAAGCGACAAACAAAAGAGAAAAGACAGTGCAGACCTCGGCCAAACCAGGGGGCCTGGATGTGCCTGGCGGAGTTCCGCTTCTGCGTGACAGAGGCGGCGCGTTCTTCCCATTGGGCGTACACGTTCTGTTTGGGTTTAATGGTTTTGTGACTGAACTTGGGGTCCTTCTGCCACACGTGCGCCTCGAGCCACGTGTGCACGCCCGCGAGCGCGCGGCCGCGGAACGAGGGCACGAAGGTCGGCGGCAGTTGCTTGATGTGGTGCGTGACGTCGGGGTCGAGCGCGCGCCAGGGAGGTTTTGGCCTCTTCTTGGTCATGCAGTTCTTGGCGTTTTTGCTCTTTTGAACGAAATATAAAAAAAAGGAAGAACGAGGGGTAGAAAATAAAGCAAAGAAGAAGAAGAAAAAAAACAGATTCGGGAAAGGAAAGGGAAAAAAGTAGGGACACAGCCCCCCTCCCTCCCCCCCCCCCAAAAAAACAAAGAAGTGAGAGCACGGAAATGCTAGAGAGATTGCCCACCGTTTCCCTCCCCGCAAGTGCCGCCAACTCTGCGCGTTGCCCCCCCCCTCCCCCCCCCCCCCTTGCCATTTACCCAGGATTACAATAAGCATTAATTTTTTTTTGAAAAAGAAAAAACGATGTTTTAGAATAAGAGAGTGCGACAGCACGAATCGCAATTCTAAAATATCAATGGAGTACAAGGGAGGAAGAAGTTCGGGCATCTATTACATAAATAGTAAAAATAGAATAACGGGTTCAGACAGCGACTTTACACACGAGATAAACTTAAAATCACTAGACAATCCCACACATTGTAAAATTCTTCATATCTATGTTCCAAAGTCGTATTACTCTGTGGCTTCACCATATAATACTTTTACTCTTAGCGAAGACGGGTATGAGGCTTTAATTACAATACCTGAGGGCAACTACACAATGAACAACTTAAAAAATAAACTGGCCGAGGTACTGACGGCAGAAAGTCCGAATGACTATACATATGTCGTCTCAAGCAACAATACCAACATAGACCCAGAGGATGGTCAATTAACATTCAGTGTTTCAAATAACGGAGGTATTCAACCGCGGTTTATATTTGATGGTGATACACGTATTCATGAGGTAATGGGTTTTGATAGAAACTCAACATATTTCTTTGCCAATGATTTTATTAAATCGCCAAATGTAATTATTCTAACTGGGGAAAAGACTTTATACCTTCAATCAGACTTAGTTGGTGAAGGAGATAATCATGTGCTACAAGAAATATATACAGCGAATGATATTCCATTTGGAGCCGTTATATACGACGGAAGTGGGTCTGAGTATGGTAAGAAATTATCCTCCAGTTCAAATAATGTGTATCGGTTTTATCTTACAGACGAAAACGACCAAGCGATTAATCTTAATGGGTTAGGTATTGTAATGACATTATTAATTTACAGAGAGACAAATTATTTTAATTTATTTACATCATTCTTCAATCTTTTGAAACAGAGATAAATAATTATTTTTGATTTAATTATTTTTTTTCTATAAATATATTCTTGTGAATTAGTTAATAATCTCAACTTCAAAAAAACAAAATGCCAACTCAACACGGCGGAGAATTAGACTTCAGTAAGACTGATTATATCAGTGCTTCGTATCGTTTGAATAAACTTGCTCCACGTGAGGGTTCTGGAACCTTTGAAGTCACCACTGCTGGCGGACAAGAACGAAGTTTTGACCTTATTAGTCGCCCGTTCAATCTCGCTCGGTCTTATTTGAGTTTTACTTATACTCTGAGAACAGGTGGTGCTAACATTTATAGTAGAATTTTTATGGACTGCCTTTCATCCATTAGACAAATTCAACTTCAAACTAGAAGCGGTGTTTATTTGTGCGACCTTAATAACCTCGGGACGGTTACTAAAATGCTTTGGAAGCCCGAGACATCTTTGGAGGATTTCTTAGACCTTCCTAATCACGATATCGCTACTGGATACGGCTGTATGCTTCAAAAGTGTAATGCGAATGGATTGATTAATGTTAGTGCTGTTGAAGCCACCAGAACCAACTTTCGCGCTATGACTGATGCTGGTAACAATGTCGCCGACCGAACTCTTGCTATGTTTGCTGAACCGTCCATCAGCGCTCGCCGACATAATGATACAGCAATAAGTGATGGGAGTGGCACACTTTCGCCTGTAAATGTTAATTACAACGAAGCAAAGTATTTGGCTGGTGTTAATGGTGCCGCTGCTATCAATGTTAAAATTCCTTTGAGTATGCTTATTGACACCATTTTCGCTCTTGATAAAACCATTATGTTTCCTGAGATTTTGACGATGCGGATTGTGTGGAATGCGACTGACAGATCTAGTTATACAGTGACTAATGGTGCGGCGACTGCTATTAATACTGCGAATGTCGGCTCCGCGGCGACGGCTGTCAGTGCTGATGTTACTAATCTTGCTTTGTTTCTGGCTGTTGAAACTAATCCTGATGTCATTCAATCCATTCAGGCGAAGATTGCTAGCCCTGAGGGTATGAGTTTTAACATTGACTATCCTTATGTGTATAAAAACACTATCGCAGCAAGCACAACACAAAACATTATTATGAGATTTGACCGCGGACACGGTCGCAGATTGAAGAAGATTTATCACTCTGTTTTCAATAATTCTGAAACAAAGAATACGGCTTATGACCACGATAACAGAGCACAGGCTAAGGTTGTAAGTTTTTACACCACACTTGACGGAGCACGACAGCAGGAGTTTAATATTGATACCTCCCAAGAAGAAGACTATATGTATTTGAAATCAAAGATTGAGGGTTCGGCTTTGTTGAATGCGGACATATACAAATATAACTGGTTTTGGTGTGATGCTTGGGATAACACTCGTCCGCTGTGGAGCAAAGACCAGAATGAGATTAGCGGACTTGACCTGTCTATGGAGCGACGATGGGAATTCATTGCGACGACTGCGAATAATGCTCACAACCATTACACCGTGGCCATTACTCAGCGAGAGGTTCAAGTGAAGGCAAATGTTATTTCAATTAGTTAAGTGGGTAATTATTAATTTTGATAGTTAATTTATTTTTTTTAATAATATAGACCTACAATGTCCCACCAGAGAAATTTGGTCGCACAAAATCCCGACGGAGATTTTATAAATGTCAAAGTTGGATATGATGGTAATATTGAAACCAATAATATGAAAACCGCTTTCGGTGAAGCACTAACAAGCCAACTTACGCCAGTTGTTCAGGAAATTTTTCCATACACCATTAATACACGAATATGGTCATTAACTCAGACAAATGCTAGTGTTTCTTTTAATAGTAATATGGCGGAATTAAAAACTCAAGCAAACAATACTTCAACTGCTATCCTAACAAGTAAAAGAAGAATAAAATATCGGACTGGTATGGGAGTTGTTGGACGCTTTACTGCTATATGGGCGACTGATGACACAAAAGACTATTATTCTTGTGTAGGAATTGGTGAAAGTGATTTTTCAAATGGTTTCTATTTTTATAAAACTAATGTCGGGATGCGAATTCTACATGCCAAAGGAGGGGTAGCAACTTATATTCAACAAGCAAACTGGGATGACCCGTGCAATGGAACAAAAGATATGCCTGTTATTGATTGGAGTAAAGGAAATGTATTCCAAATTCAATTTCAATATTTAGGCTTTGGTGCTATAAGGTTTTCTATTGAAAATCCTACAACGGGAGAATTTCAATTAGTCCATACTATTAAGTATGCGAATGCCAACACAGGTGTAAGTCTAAGAAACACTACTTTACCATTTACCGCACTAATTAGGAATGATGCTTCTACCGGAATTCAAACTCTTAAAACAGCAAGTGTTGGATTATTTATTGAAGG
>WBZZ01005843.1:30000-32500 GCA_019918135.1 Paulinella micropora | reverse complement strand
ATATACATTACATACATTACATATATACATTACATACATACATACATACATTCGTACATGCATTCCGGCGATATAAAATAGCATAATGAGAAGTTCCTGGTACTTAACCACAATGAGCAATGACCTCAAACGTTTCGTTCTCAGCCGGTTCTGATTGTATGTATGTGTGTATGAACGTAATATATATGTATATGTGAGTATGAAGCTATGTGAATGTGTATTAACCTTGTCCATTCACTACTACACCACTGTTTGTATGTATGTATGTATGTGTGTATGAATGAACGTAATGTAATATTATGTGATATGTATGTATGTATGTTTATGAATGAACGTAATGTATATGTGAGTATGTATTTATGTGATAGTGTATTAACCTTGTCCATTCACTACTACACCACTGTTTGTATGTATGTATGTATGTGTGTGTATGAATGAACGTAATGTGTATTATGTGATATGTATGTATGTGTGTGTATGAATGAACGTAATGTATATGTATATGTGAGTATGTAGCTATGTGATAGTGTATTAACCTTGACCATTGACTACTACACCACTGTTTGTATGTATGTATATATGTGTGTATGAATGAACGTAATGTATATTATGTGATATGTATGTATGTATGTGTATGAATGAACGTAATGTATATGTGTATGTGAGTATGTATTTATGTGATAGTGTATTAACCTTGTCCATTCACTACTACACCACTATTTGTATGTATGTATGTATGTATGTATGAATGAATGAACGTAATGTATATTATGTGATATGTATGTATGTATGTGTATGAATGAACGTAATGTATATGTATGTGTAAGTATGTATTTATGTGATAGTGTATTAACCGTGTCCATTTACTACTACACCACTGTTTGTATGTATGTATGTGTGTATGAATGAACGTAATGTAATATTATGTGATATGTATGTATGTATGTGTATGAATGAACGTAATGTACATGTATATGTGAGTATGTGTTCATGTGATAGTGTATTAACCTTGTCCATTCACTTGTTTGTATGTATGTATGTATGTGTGTATGAATGAACGTAATGTAATATTATGTGAAATGTATGTATGTATGTGTATGAATGAACGTAATGTATATGCATGTGAGTATGTAGCTATCTCTCTCTCTCTCTCTCTCTCTTCCTCTCTCTCTCTCTCTCTCTCTATGTGATAGTGTATTAACCTTGTCCATTCACTACTACACCACTGTTAACCACACCAGCCACGAAGTCCTACATGCCAATAAGAATAACAATAAGAATAAGAATAAGAATAAGAATAAGAATAAGAATAAGAATAAGAATAAGAATAAGAATGAGAATGAGAATGAGAATGAGAATGAGAATAAGAATAAGAATAAGAATAAGAATAAGAATAAGAATAAGAATAAGAATAAGAATAAGAATAAGAATAAGAATAAGAATAAGAATAAGAATGAGAATGAGAATGAGAATGAGAATAAGAATGAGAATAAGAATAAGAATAAGAATAAGAATAAGAATAAGAATAAGAATAAGAATAAGAATAAAAATAAGGATAAGATAAGGATAAGAATAAAAACAAGAATAAGAATGAAAATAAGAATAAGAATAAGAATAAGAATAAGAATAAGAATAAGAATAAGAATAAGAATAAGAATAAGAATAAGAATAAGAATAAGAAAAAGAATAAGAAAAAGAATAAGAACAAGGATAAGAATAAGGATAAGAATAAGAATAAGAATAAGAATAAGAATAAGAATAAGAACAAGGATAAGGATAAGAATAAGGATAAGGATAAGGATAAGAATAAGAATAAGAATAAGAATAAGAATAAGAATAAGAATAAGAATAAGAATAAGAATAAGAATAAGAATAAGAATAAGAATAAGAATAAGAATAAGAATAAGAATAAGAATAAGAATAAGAATAAGAATAATAATAATAATAATAATAATAGTGCTTCTCTGTCAATGGCTGATGCATTTCTGCACATGCGCCTCCATCGTCTCACCCGTGAGGGGAGTACGAAGAATTGACGATAAGCTCTAATGACACCCCCGCAAGGGCAGTTCCAACACTTCCAGACGGGCCGGTATGTTCAATGAAAATACTGGTCCAGACGGATCGGTATGTTCAATGAAAATACTGGTGGCACCGACGGGAATCGAACTGGCGACAGGGCCCAGATGGTAGAACTTGACCACTGGGCTATCACGGTGTCCATAATAATAATAATAATAATAATAATAATAATAATAGTAATAATAGTAATAATAATAAAATTGACTACTACAACGCTGTTGACCAGACCAGCCATAAAGTGCTATATACAATTACATACATACATATATACATACACACATACATACATACATACATACATACATACATTACGATATAGTCTCATTACATACATACATACATACATGCATTACGATATAGTCTCATTACTTACATTCATACATACATACATACATACATACATTCATGCATTCATACA
>WBZZ01005842.1:72500-107851 GCA_019918135.1 Paulinella micropora | reverse complement strand
TTTCAGTATTATTTGTCCTGATTGGACCTGATGCAATTTTATTCCTGGTCTGTTGCAGTTTTCCTTTTGGCTTCACTGAGCTAATACAACGAGACATCATTCTCATTCTTGAGGACTGTGTTTGGTTGTATTACCGACTTTTTACGAGCTATCGTTGGGGGCATTACATTTGGAGTCCACATCACTAGGGTGATTTCTTTCTGCTTTGCCACACATGCAACAGAGTCAATTTTCACTGACCTGTCTCACACGGGGACGTCAGACGAAAACAAATACTCCAACACAGCTCCCTCATAACTCTTTCACAAAACAAATAATTTGATTGGTCTCAAGCAGGTGTCTCGTACCCTCTAGCCCAATCAGTATCTGTGTGCTCACAAGGAGACATCAGATACAAACTCTCTGTCGTTCTTGCTGTTCTCACACAGAGACCAAGAAGAAGGAGGTGGACAGAAGAGTGAAGGAACACACACAAAACACAACAAGCATAGGGACAGGAGCACAACACTTTACCCTTCTAGTTTGTGCATTTATCTGCATTATCTCACACATACGTCAGACTATTTTTGCAAATCTCTGATCGTTTTCTAAAGGTAGGTCTGAGAACCTATCCGACCGACTGTCGACTTCTCAAGGAGAGCTTTTCTAGCTTCTCTATTACTATCTGTGTGTAGGTCCAAGTGCCTCATACTAGATACAATATAGAAAAGAAGGAGGAGAAAGTAATCTGAGTAAGGAGAAACAAGAAATCGGAGAAAGTCTCAAAGACTATTTTTCTCAAACAAAAACAAACATACAAACAGTGTTTCATAGAGGACAGGGAATCTTATCCTACCCTCTCTATTAGTTTCTCTCTTCACTAGTCAATCGACTGAAGGAGGAACAGAACACAAACGAACAAAAACCAAACATAGGAGCTGACACTGTCCTCCTGTTGATCACTACTACGACATCATGTCGACAGAGACCGCCGAAGTGAGTGAATTCTCGGAGGCAGATCAAAGAAGAGAAGAAGAAGAAGCAGGAGGAGGAGGAGGAAGAGGATTGAATGAAGGAGGAGGAGGATTGAATGAAGGAGGAGGAGGAGGAGATGAAGGAGTAGGAGGAGGAGTAGAAGAGGGCTGGGATGATGAAGGAAGATATGGAGGAGACGAAGATGGAGGATTTGAACAAGAAGAGACGGGAGGAGGAGGAGCATATGGTAATCCCTTACCACCTGCCTACACGGGAGGAGGAGGACGAAAAATGATCGACTTGATTCATAGTGATGGAGAGGAATCACAGTGAAGGAACAACAGTGGGTGCAAGACCACTATGACCTCACTAAAGAAGAGTTTGATAACAAGATGGGGGAGAGAAGGATACCTATGTGTGGATCCCTCAGGATCAAAGAAGAGAGAAAAGTCGTGCTAAAAAGGATGTCTATATCCTATTATCAAACACAGCACAGCTCCTCGGCAAACTGGTCTCTGATCCAGAAGAGAGAAAGAAGATACAGCATATCAAGTTTGGGGACACACACACCCACCTTGAATTACTAGATGCTATCTTTGGGGTGTACACTCAAACCCTGATTTGGGAACGTACATACGGCCCACGATGTGAGGGTTACGTCCAGTACACAAACCCAAGAGCAACGGCCAGATTCCTCGCGACTGGTCAGGAGGCAGTCGATGTAACAAAAATGAAGACCAATATGGGTTCGAAAAACTCGAGTGGCATATTTCATTTTTTTACAATGGAAATAAAGGCCTTGGAAGAGGGGAAGGCAGAGACGGAAAAAAGCATTAAGGCAGCAGGAGAAACTCATCCTGTGATTGATGAGTTAGAGAAGACCGACAGAGTTCTGACCAAGATCAGACTGTTGATGGGTGCGTTACTGCACAAGGAGGCATGGAAGAGATGGATTCCTACCAAGGATCACTCTGTCCTTAAATCACTTAGTAACGCACCACCGGTCGCCAACAAAGCAGGTGTTGACCAATATGTGGAGAAATATAATTTTCTCAGATCTGCTTCTGAATTGGTGGCCTTTATCACTCATGCTCAAAAGCTGGTGATATCTGAGAAGAAGAAGGCGAAAGAGAATGAGGAGTCCGAGAAGACGATGAGACTGGAAAGAATGAAAGCAAAAGTGAGTGGTGCAAAGACACACCCTCCGACATATTTGACCCCACCAGCTCCTGCCCCACCAGCCCCTGCACCCTCGGGCTCAACTACGGTGGTGGTCACAAACACGGAGAAGAAGGACAGACAGAACATCATAAATGCCTTCAAGGGGAAGAAAGGAGGAGTGGCAAGTCTCATGCTATATGCCAAGACGAGCTCAGACAAAGACTCTGATGCTTCGCTTTTGAGCAAGCTCAAAGAGATCAATGCCTGCATGAAGGCTTTTCCTTGCGACGAAATGCAGGAATACGAGGCCCTTGTTACTGTTTTTGACCAATCTCTAGTCTCGGAGGGATTTGATCTGACACAGTACAAGTTTTTGAGAAAGAAGGAGGAGATTAAGAGAAACAATGCAACAGGCCTAGACGCTCAGTGTGAACTGGCGGTGGCCACACTCATTTCATATTTTCAATCTCATGGATACCAGCATCTCTGCACTGGTACTCTCATAGGATTTGAAATCTTTGAGACAGTGGCGATGAGTTTGAGGAGTGCTGTTGGCTTGGCGGCGACCCTTACGGAGGTAGTTTCCTCCTATGGGCTATTCTATGGCCGCAAGTCGATCATCCTCTATTTCTTTTCGGCGTTACACACAGTTAACCCGAGTAAGCTTACTCAGCTCATACAACAATGCTCGACGTTTAGCTCAGTGAAGTCCAAGAACTTCCTCGAGACACACGTGTTCGAAAATACGGTTCAAAGCGTTGCTCCGTCAGCACTGTTTCAAGAAGTGATGAGTGCATGCTCAAACATGGACTCGCTCACGGAGGCACATACGGCACAGGCAGGCGGTGTACCTGTTGGCGCACAAGCCACGTACACAAAACAGAGTTGCCGGTTGGAAGAGACAGAGAGAGCCAGACCTGAAGACCGCATGTTGGAGGTGGTTCGCGGGCTTGCAGTGTAAGGCACAGATGGAGAACAGAGACTGCTCTTTCAATCATGATAGGCAGAACCCAACAGCAAGGGCAAATTTTCTGAGCAGGACGGAAGGCAAGGAACCGGGCCTTTTCAACATGCTTGAGATTGCCGCTGCGAACGAAGGTTGGTATGCCAATATGTGTGATGATGAGGAGTTACGAGAGGCAATCATTACCTACATGAAGAGGATGAAGGAGAAGAAGGAGGAAAGGGAGAGACAAAAGAACTTAAAGGCCTCTCAAAGAGGACGAGAAGGAGGAGCAGGAGCAGGAGGACGAGGAGGAGGAGGAGGAGGAGGAGGACGAGGAACATGGAGAGGAGCCTCGAGGTGGCAGGGAACCCTCAGAGAGGAAGAGGAGGAGGTCGGGGATATACCCCTTATGGAGGGAGAGCTGTTCGAGCTCCAGCCCCCCCCACCCAGAGGAGGAGGAGGCTCGTGGGCAAGCTCCAACCCAAATTTCGGTCGAGCTCAGGCCTACAACACTGCCTCGGAGACCGATACGTCATCCTACCCGGACACTACTCAAGGTAATAGTTTCGAGGTGGTGGAATGACTGGAGGGGGAAGAAGAGAGGAAGGAGAAGACTGTGAAGTTTAACCCTAAAGTCACAGTGCTTTCTAATGCTGTTGTGCAGACTGGGCCAACGCTTCCTCTATGTGAAAACAAAGATGTGGGTACACAGAGACTGCAGCCCCAAGGTAGTCTCATACCCGTTCATACAGCACGGTTACCAATGATAACTGATGCAAATAGGAAGGCGAGACTTGCGATGGAGGCGAGGAGGCCAATGGCAGATGTATCGCCTCGGCCAAGCAAACAACCACGAACAGACTCAATGTCTACGGTCGCGGCGGGTGGCGAGCAAAAAGACAATGTGTGTACTCAAGTACCACAAGACAATGTCGCTCAAATTGTAAACGCACCAGTACCGCAGAATAATAAAAATGTTAATGAGGTGAAGCAGGAGGAGAAGAAGGAGGAGTTGAAAAGCTTAGAGACAAGACTCCAAAATTTGGAACGTAAAGTTCTTGTTCTCGCAGCCAATATACACAGGCCCGATGCTCTGTGTTATACGGAACTTTATTGTGAAACATTGAAGACAATATTAAAAGTTGGTAATGATACGATGGCGAATATTAATATTGTCGGCAGGAAGTTTTTAAATCCATACCGGGACTGGGTGGACGGAAATATGAAAAAGTCAACGGGCACTCTCAAAGGAGTGAGCAGCCGGACGGATATCACGGGAATCATCACACTGACCTTTAAATTGAAATCCGCACGAGTATACCGTATGGACCTCTATGTCGTCCCCGGTTACCACGGGTCAATATTACTATCGTATGACCAATTGGCTACGATGGGGGCTGTGATTGATTGCGCCGCACGGCGAGTGATATATGGAGTAAAAAGAGGAGAAGAGAACGATATTGATCCCTTCAACGCTACTGACTCTTATGAGGCTTATGAGCTGAGTCTAGCGACGGATCACAAAAAGATGGCCATCGCACATGAGGCACTTGAGGTGTACGTTCACCCCCATGTCGTAAGATCGGATGAGCTGTCCTGGACCGACAATTGGGAATCCCAAGTGTGCACTGTCACAGTTCCGACATGCCATTGGGACAAAAAGTCTATTGATGACTTAATCGAGAAGCGAAAGGAGGAGATTATATGTGTCGCACAAAGAAGCCCGTCGTTGGCGAGATTCGCGGAAGGAGTAGGAACAGATGTCCATATTACTAACGGATACTGTTTCCATGCGAAAGTAGGAGAAGAAAAAAGGGAGGCGTTTGTACCAAGGAGAACGGGGCGAATCCCGGATACTCCACCAGAAACTATTAAAAGTTTTATTACTGATTTCTGGGGTGACGAGCCGACGTGGCCGCGTTCACTAACTGAAGTGAAGAAATGCTTACGGACTTTATTCGAAAATAATAAGCCGTATACTATTATCCTGCCATATAATGAGAAGGCTTATTGTTCATCCTATACCGGTACCCTCTCGCAAGCAACAGCTAGTGGTGGCTTGTCGTATGGGAGCTCGTGAGCAGAGCAGTGCATACAAGCGGAAGCTCAGAGACCTCGACAAGTTGAAATTGATACCGCAAGCATTCACATGCTTTGATGGTTTTTACACCCGTAAAGCTCCTTTGCAATACGCGAGACTCATTGACATGCTGGTGGAGCTCGGTAAAGATGATGAGCCGGACACGGTCACGTATGAAAAGACGGGCCTAGATGATGTCTCGGAAGAGGACTTAGGCTTGGAGGAGGACAGACCCTCAAGCAACATAAGCAGATGTCTGATGAAGATTTTCAAGAGGCGGCGCGGAAAATATTGGAAGAAGGAGTAGGCACGGAGACGGAGAAGGAGCTTTTAAAAGCCAAATTAGAGGCGAACAAGGAAATTTTTGACCCTCCACATGCAGGTGGTGTCAAGCCTGAAGATTTCACTGCGGTTATTTACAAAATACCGGGTGCGGAGCCGTCACCGGCACCACGAAGGGCGAATTTGAGTACACATGAGGCGAAGATAGCGGAGGAGCTAGCAAGACAGCTGCTCAATGAGGACTTTATTGAGAGATCAACATCCTCAATAGTCTCACAACCGAGAATAGTGCCGAAGCCAGGAGGAGAATGACGCCTGACAGTTAAGTATGCTCGTGTTAACAAGGTGCTGGAGGAAGAGAGAAATCCTCTCCCGACATTAGAAGAAGGAAGGAGAGTACTGCGGAATGCAAAATTCTATTCGGTCATTGACCTTAAGAATGGGTTCTGGCAGATACCACTGGAGGAAAAGTCCAGATGGCTGACGGCGTTTGTGGTGGGTATGGAAATATACCAATGGAAAGTGCTTCCGATGGGCCTCAAGCAAGCCCCAGGACTTTTCCAGAAGGCAATGCAGAAGATGTTGAGCAGTCAGTACGATGATTTGTCTGACGGTGGCTTTATGAGAAGGCGGGGACAGAAGGCGGGAGAATATGCATTTTGCTATATCGATGACATTATCGTATACTCTAACACAATGGAGGAGCATATCGATCATTTGTCCGATATATTCAGGCGCATCGGAGCTTTTGGCCTGAAGTGCAATCTAAAGAAGTGTCAACTTGCCAAGACGAGTGTGACATACTTAGGGTACGAGATCTCCCATAATCGAGTCTCGATATCCAAAGAGAAGAGGAAGGAGATTATGAATCGACCGATACCGAAGAACCGCACTGAATTGCACTCATTCCTTGCGATGGCGCAATACTATAGCCAGTTTATACCCGATTGGGGTGCAACACGGGCTAAGTTGGAGAAAATGATAGATTTTGGAGACTTTGAGAAGTGGGACGAAGAGGCTTTGCAAGCGTTTCATGCGCTCAAAGATCTCATTTACAAAGACCCGAAAGACGGAGGACTGGTGTTAACGATGCCCGACTTTACGAAACAATTCGTAGTCGATACAGACGCATCTAAGTTTGCGATTGGGGCTGTATTACAACAAGAGGATGAGGAGAATAAATTACGCCCAATCATGTTTATTAGTAGGAAGTTGTGTGCGGCGGAGAGAAACTATTGCACAAGGCAAAGAGAGGCGTTGGCGGTAGTATGGGCCCTCAAGAGGCTCAGAGAGTATTTGTGGGGAGGACCTCAATTTACTGTCAGAACTGATTATCATAACCTGTTATGGTTGATGAATCATGAACAGACGGGACGGCTGGCGCGGTGGCAAGCGTTCTTGTCTTGTTTCGATTTTACAATGGTCCATCTACCGGGAAAGCGAAATGTGGTCGCTGATAGTCTCTCTAGGCTAGAGTTTAACTCAGAAGTATCGGCGTTGGTGTCCACGGTGGAGATGGAAGACTTGTCCACTGACAAGGTGTATGAGGTCAGCCACATTGAGGCGATGGAGATGGCGAGTGGAGTCCGATATGACCGCACAGGTCTACGGTACAGTCCACAAGGCCCGGATCACGGGATATGTTGTGAGCTACATACCCAGGAGGACGCTGAGTGGTCCTATGAGGTATATGAGAATGCGAAGGCGAACATAAGAGAGGAAGAGGAGACGCAGGAAGTTTATGCGGAGCCTCCTCAAGAGCGGAGAAGTGACCTAGACGATGACCCGGAAAGAATCGGGGTACGGCTAGAAGATGGTACTATCCATATAGCCTCGCCTACCGCATGGAGGCAACAGCAGGCTCAAGATCCGGAGTTTAAAGAACTCATACAGTTATATCAGAACCCGGATGAGCTACGGATGACGAAAGCGATCAAAGATCAGATGAAGGAGATGGGATGGAGAGATGGTCTACTGTGGTACAAGGGCCTTCACGGTCGCTATGCGTCACAGCCGGACAAACGGACCCTTTGGGTACCGGAGAGTCTGAGACGATTTATATTTGTCGCAGCCCACAATTGCCCACTTTTGGCGCATCCGGGTCGACAACGAACTCATATGTTCGTAGCGAGGCGATTCTGGTGGAAGAAGATGAAGGAGGAGATAGATCAGGCGGTGGATGCATGCATCCCGTGCAAGATAAACAAAACACCACTGAAGGCAAATTTCGGCCTGATTGGCGAATTTCCTCTTCATGCGGGGATGTTTGAGTTTATACACATTGATCATGTGGGACCTTTCCCAGAATCGAAGGATGGTTACGAATACCTCCTTACGGCTATTGACAGAGCCACCAACTATGTGTGGATCATCCCTGTCAAAGACGTTACCGGCAAGACGACGGCCGAGGCGCTGATCGATAGGATCATCTCACAGATCGGAGTACCAAAAAAGATATGTTCTGATCGAGGCTCGGACTTTAATAACGAGGTCATCGACAAACTATCTAAGTATTACGGGATGAAATGGCAATATGTTACTGCCTATAACCCGCGAGCAAATGGGAAAATCGAGCGGGTACACAGACCCCTCAAAGCCTCGCTAAAGATGTATTGCACGAAGAAGGAGAATCAAAGAGCATGGGTCGAGGCAGCACCATCATTTGCGTTTGCAATGAACTGTCTACCCTCTACGGCGTTAGGAGGCTCGAAGAGCTCAATCTCGCCATATCAGTTAGTATATGGGCGTGAGCCTGATATCCCGACTTTGCTCCTTCACCCAAAAGACACTTGGGCGGATGCGGATGAGTTGTTTGGGATGAGACTTAGAGTGAAGATGGAGGCGGAACAAATAGTCAGGGCGCATAGAGAGAGGCGGAACAAATAGTCAGGGCGCATAGAGAGGCGGAGCGCTGAAAGACTGATGCTGAAGGGGTGCGACAAGCGCACTTGGATCAGATCAAGTTCCAGGTCGGGGATATTGTACTATTGTACCATCCTCAAGTCCCGAAGGGAGTCAGCTCTAAGCTGTTCACTCACTGGAAAGGACCTTATCAGATTATGGAACAGACGGGACCTCTGAATTACAAGATCAGGGGTAGAGGGAAGATGCAAATTGTGAATGTAAGAAGGCTGATTAAGTATGATCCCTTCTTACTGGAAGATAAATCCGTTGAGGAGGCGTTAAAACGGATGAAGGATGATTTCAAAGAGGTGCCGCCCATCCACAAGGAGGCTGGCATAGACCAAGACGATGCTTATCGGGCACCAATAGCTGAGAAGGAGGAGAGTGAGGTGGACAGCAAGGAGAAGACTGACCGCATAAGCGCGGTGGGGACTCAGTCCAAGTCTCCGCGAGAGCATAGCGGAAAGAAGGAGAAGATCACAGAGGCGCAGCTAAGGAGAGCGCGGAATGATCTTATCAACGACCAACCGAGGAAGGCGATGAGGTCGATGAGATCAAAGGACGTCCACCAGGAGGAGGAAGGGACGGACACTGACCCAAACGCGGGCAACGTTGAGATTGTCCATGAGCGATGGAAGGAAGGCGATGCGATAGCAACCATCGCATGGGTGAAAAATGTTTTCTATCTGATGAGACCAGCGGAACAACATGTCGCTGATGACACTCTCTCAGACTTATACTTGATGCGGGTCGTGGCGGTCCCACGACAGATGCGTGTCACACGGACACTCAAAATATCATCAGCCGCAAAGATAGTACAACCGATACTCCAGTTCTGGAGAAGTATGGACCCGGTTGAGGTTCCAAAGGCAAGACATTATCTGCCAGTATATAAAGACGCAAAAAGTCTCGAGACATGGGATGATACAATTACTCCCAGAGACAAGGATTACACTGCGTGGACCATTCAGACACTGCCAAGAGGAGTGCTTGATGTCCCTTTTGAATTATCGTTGGGCGGAATCCCTAATAAGATCTGGGACATTCTCGAACAGTCAAAGTTCGATCTGACTTTTGTTGGTGGTCCTCCACCAGGCAAAGAAATCCGCGCCAGACGACGAAGGCAGTGACAAAGAAACTATTTTTCTTTATGCGTCTCAAATAAACTGATTGATTGCCCACGGCGTATCATGATTTGATCATGCATCATCAGTTATCAATATGAATATTAAAAAGACTCAGTGATATAACTTGGCATTCGATCGCAACATACCAGTGCAAAAGGTCGATCGACGATGATACTACACCGTATACGGGGATCGCTAGTGTATTGAGCGATGGTGTTCCCGGGTATGACCCTTTCCAAGTCCTGGGATGATGTTCTCGAAAATGAAATGTTCTCTGAAACTTTCATTAAATTATTTTTTACGATAGATTATATACTGTCGTACCTGAGCACGGTCAATCTCTACTTGTGTCGGTATATCGCAGGGTCGGGTACATACACCTCGACTTCGGATATAGCTATTAGGACTGGCCCCCTAATACTATATCATAGGATATCCGCCTTATACAAGGGTATGTCATTAAAAAAGACAATGTACTTACGATCTCCCTGTGAATAATAATAATAATAATGATAATGATAAGAAGAAGAAGGAGATCAAAGGGGGAATCGTACTACAGCACCACGTTGCTTGTATTTTTTTATTAATAGTACGTTTGTTCTTGACATACTGCCGAAAAAAAAAATTTGAGGGGAAGGAGTTCAAAATTTACAAGAAAGGCTAGAGAATCCGCTTTGACGTGCCGTATGAGGATATATTTATCGTCTTTTAGCGTCTATCCGTGGGTCGATGCGCTGTGTGGCATGACTTCATAGCGCATACTATTTGCAGAAAGAAATCAGAAGGTGTATGACGAAAATGCTATTTCCGTCATAAAATCGGGAGGGGGTACTGTAGGCATCACCCCCCGGATAGCAGGTAAAAAATACCTTTTCCTGGTGACAGGTGCACCAGCTTGTTTTTCAGTATTATTTGTCCGGATTCGACCTGATGCCATTTTATTCCTGGTCTGTTGCCGTTTTCCTTTTGGCTTCACTGAGCTAATACAACGAGACATCATTCTCATTCTTGAGGACTGTGTTTGGTTGTATTACCGACTTTTTACGAGCTATCGTTGGGGGCATTACATCTCTCTCTCTCTCTCTCTCTCTCTCTGTTTGTCTCTCTATAGCTAGTCTCTCTCTATCTCCCTCTAGATCTCTCTTTCTATCTATCTCTCTCTCTCTCTCTCGATTTCTTTTTTCTGTGAATTTGATAACTTTGATATAAGCAAATAAGACAGAGTTAAACGAACTAGCCAAAACGAGAAACTGGAAAATATAAAAGGAATTCGAATGATATAGATCATGATGAAGGTAACGAAAAGGAAAGAGTTTCTAGATCTCTCTCTCTCTCTCTCTCTGTCTCTCCCCCCCTCCCTCTCTCTCTCTCTCTCTCTCTCTAATATCTCTCTCTCTCTCTGTCTCTCTAGATATCGATTTGTCTCTCTCTCTCTCTCTCTCACACACACACACACACTCTCTCTCTCTCTAGATCTCTATCTCTCTTTACATCTCTCTCTCTTTCTATCTCTACATCTCTCTTTCTATCTCTACATCTCTCTTTCTATCTCTCTCTCTCTCTTTCACTCTCTTTCTCTCAACATCTCTCTCTCTCTCCCTACATATCGAGCTCTAGATCTCTCTCACTCGCTCTCTCTCCCCTCTCTATCTCTCCATCTCTCTCTCATATTGTACCGTACAGATTGTCTGTTTTATATATGTAGTTTATTTGTATCAAAGAAATAGGTAGGTAATGCATCTATGCATGAAATGATATATACATTAGTAATATGTATGATGTTGTCTGTTTAGTTACGCACAATTTTGCTGGAACGTGGCTTCCTCTCCTTTTCCTTCCCTTATCATGAATGGAAAATTAAACTGCTTTGGGGGTTGTCACAAGTACAATTCTAATTCCGTGTGTAGATTACGGGCATGGTCACTTACACACAGACATTATTATTATTATTATTATTATTATTATTATTATTATTATTATTATTATTATTATTATTATTATTATTATTATTATTATTATTATTATTATTATTATTATTATTATTATTATTATTATTATTATTATTATTATTATTATTATTATTATTATTATTATTATTATTATTATTATTATTATTATTATTATTATTATTATTATTATTATTATTATTATTATTATTATTATTATTATTATTATTATTATTATTATTATTATTATTATTATTATTATTATTATTATTATTATTATTATTATTATTATTAAATGGAGGCACATGTCCAGGATCTGGATCTGATGCTATAGTCTGAGGAAGCCTATTATTATTATTATTATTATTATTATTATTATTATTATTATTATTATTATTATTAGGGAGTACATAGGCCATCGGCCCTTTCCATGGGCTGATTGGTATAAAGCTCCTAGAGTAATGTTCTATGCCGTCACTTCCTTTATTCCACCGATTGGTGTGGAGACTTTCCTTATGGAATGGAGGACTGGATGCACATGGCCTTTTGGCTCAGCAATTGGCAGGAGATACACTATTATTATTATTATTATTATTATTATTATTCTGGAGGGGTGCACAAGATGGCACTCCATGGGAAGAGGAGGTGGTTGGGCCTCTCCCCACGAAGGTGACCGCTTGGGGAGGGCGGTCACCGGGATATGCGCAACTCTCAACTGGGCATTTACTCGGTAGGGGTTCGGCCAGGCAGGTTGTGGGGTTGTCTGTTGGATTGTTGGTTGGCTCGTTTTTCTTGGCTGTTGGTTTGGGTCTGGTTTCCTGGTTAGCCCATTTTCGCCGAATTTCCTGCCGAGTAAATGCCTGGGGGCTTCCAGTTCCGGTTTGGTGATCTTATTGAGGTGAGCATTCGGAGGAAACAGTACCGAGATGGGTTGAAGATAGGATTCACATTGAGCCGAGATGGGGCTGAGTTGACCTGTTCCAACTCGGCTCCATTTCGGCTTCATGTTAATCCTATCTTCATCCTATCTGGGTTTTGTCTCCTCCCTATCTTCGCTTCTTCGGGGTTGCCTAACTGGAACACATGATGAGCGCACGTTGGAGAGGGGCTTCAGTCGGTCCCAATGCCTTGCCAGTGCCTTGCTGCGTTGCCGTGCCTTGCCCCATGCATTCACACCCTCCACCGTTGCATTTCTAACTGAGCAGCTTCGGCTGGGATTACTATACTTGTCTGTAAGACCCTATAGGTACCGCTAGGTTCGCGCCTTCTATACCCACGTGGGGGAAGGAGTTTCAGCGGCACGCCGTCCGATCTGGCTCCACTCGGGGACACCCGTACCTCATGATGTGTATTGTTAGGAGCAGCTGAAAGTCCATAAGGCATGAGAGTAGAGGCGTTGGCGATGCGATGGAGAGTGTGTGTAGTGCGTGAGGCAGGTTCTGGCGACGCTGGGGGTGCTGGCGGGCGCCGAAGGGCACGAAGCGACGCGGCAGCGTCCAGTGACACCGGCGGAAATGCGTGTAGTGTGTGTTGCAGATACCGCCGATGCTATTTGCATGGACGGGCGCTTTCCTCGGCGTAAAGAGGCGCGGCGGTGATGGCCAGCGACATTGGCCGTCTACTACTCTCAATGGATTACAAATACGCGAAGCACGGAGCTACCACTGTGGCCCTTATGGGACAAGGTAGAATCGCCGAAGACCTGGACAATCCCCGTGGGAATGCCTCTTCGACGGGCTCTGGCCCGATGTCCCAGGATGGGAGGATGAGGGCTCGCGTATATGACGGAATTCCTGAACCACGTGGAGAGGCTATCTTAGCTGCGCCTCATCCTTCCTCCCCAAACCTGGCACACGGGTCGGCGCTTCAAGGTAAGGCGAGCGGCGCTATATGGCAGATGGCACCGCCGCCTCGACGGTACCGGCGGGTAGATCGGTACGACAAGGACGGGCGTAATCTGATTGTCTGGGGGCTCTCAGAACGCGCCAATCTACAGGAGATCGCCTCCAAAATGAGCGGTCTTGGTCTGGTGGTCCCGGTAATGGAGTGGCAAGGCCAGCGAATGTCTCGTCACCTGGAGCTGGTCTACGAGGACGATGACAGCAGGCAGACAGCGTTGCAGCAACTCAAACATCTCAAATTCTTCGGCAGAGGGGTCAATGTGGCCCTTGGGCGCAGGTTCAGGGACAGGGAACGTGTCCGAAGGCTTATTCGCATCCATCTGCGTGGGGAAGCGGCGGTCCGGAAGGAGGAAGCTGCGACGGGATATCGCGTCTTGCCTCTGCATGAAGAATGTGTCGATGATGTGCAGGTGGTGTCTTCGGAATTGGCTGCCGATGCACCTAAGTGTGTGTCTGAGTGTGCTGATGTGCATGTGGTGCCCCTGCATTCGGCGGCCAGTGCAGTGGGGGACCAACCTGCGCAAGCACCTGCAGAGGGGGGCAGCACGAGGGCAAGCGCGGCCGTCGGGTCCGGAAACGAGCCAAGAAGCACCGCTCCAAGCAGTTCGATACCGGCTTCAAGCTACTCGTCGCGAGTCACAACTGGCAGGGTAAAACGGGATACGACAACGTAGGCACGGCGGAATGGGCATCATTCTACAAGCACGAGGGCTGGCTAGTCATCGGGGCTCAGGAGCACCGCATGGGCAAGAAGCAACTTTCCAAATGCAGCCTGGATGGATTCCGGATTTTTGGAAAACCTGCGGAGGTCAGCGAGAAAAATCGCTGCAAGGGTGGGGTTCTATTCGCGGTGGCTAACTTCCTTGGTCCGTATTGCAACCTGGTGTCAGCCCCCGTCGACCACCGGCAGCAAGTGTGGCTGCGTATCGCCTCGGGTGTTACCGGCGCTCAGGATATCTATGTGGGCAACGGCTACTTTCCCCAGGAAACGCAGGAAGAAGAGTCGTCAGAGGCGTATGCGGCCTGGCAGGCAGCTATAGCTTTTTTTGGAGCCAAAGGTCTTGTGGTCACGGTGGCGGATGCCAACGCGAAGCTCGGGCCGGCATGCAGCCGAAAAGAGGAGGGCATCGTCGGTCAGCACGGGGAGGTCGATGATAAGGGAGCACCGGTACGTTCGGAGAACGGCAAGAGACTCGCGGCTGTCCTTGTCGCTACGGGCCTGCGAAATCTGAGCGGCTTCTCGTGCCCAGTGGAAGGGTCCTACTGGTGGTCCCGGCGTGAGCAGCGCGGCATGGGCACAGGCAAGCACCTCCTCGATTACATCTGCGCGTCGCCTGGCTTGGCATCTGGAGCAAAGTTCGGAGTATGCGAAGATGATCTTGATACGGACCACAAGGCAGTATGGGCCGAACTGACGTGGAGCGGCCAGCGCCGGCCAAAGCGGGCTGCGAAACCTTACAGGTCCTTTCGTGTTGATAAGCTTATTGGTGCTGGTGTCTCGGGTAATGATCACGCTGCGAAGCAAGCGCTGGATTATCTACGCGACAAGTTCGATGACGTATTCCAGCATTGCCTACAGAAGCTTGGAGTGCATCAGCTGCCTGAGCTTGACCTATCGGGTGGTGCCGACAGCCAACGGGTGGTAGATGACGTCACCGAGCGAGTGGCGCAGTCCTTCCGAATGGCGGCGCACCGGGTCCTTGGCTCCAGATGTATACGACCCCGTTTCACCAACAATTGGTTCGACGGGGAGCTAAAGGAGCTCATTCAGCAGCGCCGGGAGGCCTACGCAGCATACAGGAGGGATGAATCGAATGCGGAAGCCCGTCTGAATTGGCTACGGCTCCGCAAGCAAATTCGGAAGGCAACTCGGGCCAAGAAGTCCGCCTCCTTCAAGCAAGTGCAGGAAGAAGCGGTCAAATGTCAACGCGAGCAATCCTCAAAGCGCTTTTGGCTACTCGCGAAGCGGCTTGGCGGGGCACGCAGAACGAAGGTCTCCGCGCCGGTGCAAAGGGAGGATGGCGCACTGGCGTGTACGCTGCCGGAAAAGGTCGCTCGGTGGGAGGAATTTCGGAGAAATTCGGTGAAGCCACGGGAAAATCCGGCAAGTGCGGCTGTTGTGGTGGAGTGCTGTGCAGAAGCAGGCTCGCTGGAGTGGGAGGAAGCCGAAGCTAAGCGGCAGTTCCACTGGAACGATCGCTTCAGAGATGAGGTGGCCCGGGCTATGAAGGAGCACGAAGTAGGTGAAGACACTTGCGAAGAGCTGGACAAGCCGTTCACGCAAGAGGAGGTCCTTGCAAGGCAACGTGCCCTGAATAACCACAAAGCTTGTGGCGAGGACAAAGTGAAGAACGAGATGCTCAAGTATGGCGGCGCCTACATCAATGGCTACTTAACGCAGTACTTCAACTGGATTCGAGAAGCCGAGAGGACTCCAAAAGCTTGGGGCAAGGGAATCATCGTCAATATCCCCAAGGGTGGGGATCCTACGGATCCTGACAACTGGAGGGATATCTCGATTATTAGTTGCCTTGGTAAGCTGTATCTGTCCTTATTAGCTACTCGTCTAACGCTCTTCGTGGATGGCCCGGATAAGCTACGTCCAGAGCAGGGAGGCTTCCGCCCGGGGCGTCGCACTACGGATCAGGTCTTTACCCTTTGGCAGAGGTTGAAGGGGCGTCAGCAGCAGAAGCGGGAGTCGTATGTCATGTTCGTCGATCTACGCAAGGCTTTCCCGTCTGTTTGGAGAGATGGCCTATTTGAGAGGCTCTGGAAGCTGGGTGTAAGGGGCAAGTTCTGGCGCACGCTACGCAGGTGCTACGAGCAGACTTCGTCGCAAGTGCTAGTTGATGGAGCACTCACCCCCGAAGTACTGGAGGGTGTAGGCGTCCAACAGGGGTCCCCTCTCTCTCCTACACTCTTCAACGTCTTTATGGATGAGCTGTGTGATCGGCTGGCGAGTGCCCTCAAGATCACGGATGTGAAGCGGCTGAACGACATCAAGGCACTTCTATACGCGGACGACGTGGCCCTCATCGCTCACAGTCGCACCGAGCTCCAGAAGATGGTCAATGTTGTGGCCAAGTTCGCGGAAGATTACCGGCTGGAAGTCAACTTGAAGCCCGGCAAGACGGAAATCATGCCCATTTACACGTCGAGCAAGGCGAAACGACCAAGTATCAGGGAGCGAGGTGAGCCCGTGGTGTGGTTTCGCGGCCAGAAGCTTTGTGTCACCAGTCAGTACAAGTACCTGGGAGTGGTTATCACCGACGACCTGAAGTGGAAGGAGCAGGCCCTGCGGGCTACGCGTGTCACTGAAGTCGCCACCGCAGGTTGGTACTCTTTGTGGTGTGCAGGTGAGATACAAGCTAGGTATCGTCTCATGTGCTGGAATCAACTTGTGGGGGCCAAGCTGAAGTACGCCTTCGATGTCTGGCGTGCCCCCGTATCGCAGCTCACCAAGCTGGAGGCAGCAATGCTGCGCCCCATGAGGATGATTCTCGGCATCAGCCCTAAGACAAGCAAGTGGATTACACTCTTTCTGGCGCGCTCTTTGAGTGCGGAGCGTTTGCGGCGGGCGGCGCAACTGAAGTTCTATGGACGGCTGCGTGTTCTACCGGAGAAGCGATTTCCTGTCATCGCATCTCAAGTCAAATCCGATTGGACTGCGGAGGCCGAAGGCGCTATCAGGGACTCAATGGATCTACAACAAGGGCTTCAGGAGCTCCTAAATAGCTCAGAGAAGGACCTCGAGGGTTGGTGTTCGACCGTGGACAAGTGGGCCCTTCAGCAGGACGTCAAGATGGTGCAGCAACTGATGTGGGACAAGCGAGAGGCAGGCAGCGATCTTACTGATGGCCTGCGAGTCATCCTAAGACAAGTCTTTGGAACTAAGGAGTTCCCAAGATGGGTAGCCCTTGATGATGCGCATTATAATCTGCTTCGGAGAAGGTTGCTCAGCTGCAACAACCGCCTTCGGTTGTACCGCAGCAAGTTGGTCAGTGGCATGTCCCCTCGCTGCTTCTGTTGTCATGATGATGTCAATGAGTCCCTTGCGCACTTTTTATGGGTTTGCCCCATGCATGAGGGGAGACGTAAGCAGCTGTTGCTGAGTATGCAGAGGCTCGGTGGCATGGCTGTGGGGGGTGCTGAGGGGGATGAAGGGAGTGAGGAGCGTGGTGAGGTCGTAGGCGGTGAGGTTGTGGTGGAGGATGTGTTGCTTGGGCGGGAGCGGGAGGGCTCTGTGCGGCAGGGTTGGGATGATATGTCGCCTGTGGATCAATCACGATTGTTTTGTAAGTTTTTTCAGGGGAAGTCGCGCTTCCGCAGTAACTTTAGGCTTGCTGCGTTGTTAGGGGTTACAGCGTTGCGTCCCCCTCCAAAGTTGGATGTGTTGTTTGGATCATATGTGTCTGAGTGTTGGTCTGCTAGGGAGGGTAAAAGGGAGGAGCTTGGGGTGGAGGATGGGGGCGAGGAGGTGATTGACCTCACTGAGGTTCCATCAGCTTCTGTCCCACCCTCTCCCCCAAGTGACGTTGATGTTGCGCGGCGCGGCCGTCCGCGCAGTGTGGACGTCCTGGCTAGAGAGAGGGGTTCGGGAGCGCAGCGTAGTGTCTCCGAGTTCTTCTCTTCAGCTAACACCCTCGCATCTAGCTCTTCATGCACTTCACAGCCCCCATCTGCCCCTGCTGTTGCTGTTGCTGCTATGTCTGTTTGGTGTTCTGACAATGCGTTGGGATCGGCTGACCCCGGTGACCCAATGGAGGCACATGTCCAGGATCTGGATCTGATGCTATAGTCTGAGGAAGCCTATTATTATTATTATTATTATTTTCGAGGCAGCTCTAGCAACCGCGCTTGGTGTATGCACTTGCACATTCGGTGACGTCTTGCAAGAGGTTGCTGGGACTGCGGAATAACGTCGGCTTAGTGCAGTCTTACCCTCAGGAGCTCCATCGGTGGCCCCAGATCATCAGGCGAGAGACTGACACGGAGGGGGGGGGGGTGGAGGACCTCGAACAAGGGTATTGGATGCTTATGTCCGTTGAGGATATGCCATTAGCTGCATCAGATATAGTAAATCTGCCTTGGAGTGTTGACTGTGACATATTTGAGGGAAATCCCGATGAAAAAACCTAGTCACACTTGCTAAACAGAGTTCCAGCCCAATGGCCTCAAGGCGTTAAACTGTGACGCCAACTCATAACCCTTTGGTGGTAGATGCTGGGGAGGAGGGTCGTTGCGCGCGTAAAAGATCTTAAACTCCGCATATGCTGGTTGATAGCCCAGGACCCAGCAGACACCAGATTGTTATGGGTGGGGTTTCGAGGCAGCTCTAGCAACCGCGCTTGGTGTATGCACTTGCACATTCGGTGACGTCTTGCAAGAGGTTGCTGGGACTGCGGAATAACCTCGGCTTAGTGCAGTCTTGCCCTCAGGAGCTCCATCGGTGGCCCCGATCATCAGGCGAGAGACTGACACGGGGGGGTGGAGGACCTCGAACAAGGGTATTGGAGGCTTATGTCCGTTGAGGATATGCCATTAGCTGCATCAGTACGCCTCAGATATAGTATTATTATTATTATTAGGGAGTACATAGGCCATCGGTCCTTTCCATGGGCTGATTGGTATAAAGCTCCTAGAGTAATGTTCTATGCCGTCACTTCCTTTATTCCACCGATTGGTGTGGAGACTTTCCTTATGGAATGGAGGACTGGATGCACATGGCCTTTTGGCTCAGCAATTGGCAGGAGATACACTATTATTATTATTATTATTATTATTATTATTATTATTATTATTATTATTATTATTATTATTATTATTATTATTATTATTATTATTATTATTATTATTATTATTATTATTATTGTTATTATTATTATCATTATTATTATTATTATTATTGGACACCGTGATAGCCCAGTGGTCAAGTTCTACCATCTGGGCCCTGTCGCCAGTTCGATTCCCGTCGGTGCCACCAGTATTTTCATTGAACATACCGGCCCGTCTGGAAGTGTTGGAACTGCCCGTGCGGGGGTGTCATTAGAGCCTATCGTCGATTCTTCGTACTGCCCTCACGGGTGAGACGATGGAGGCGCATGTGCAGATTTGCATCAGCCATTGACAGAGAAGCACTATTATTATTATTATTATTATTATTTTCCATGGGCTGATTGGTATAAAGCTCCTAGAGTAATGATCTATGCCGTCACTTCCTTTATTCCACCGATTGGTGTGGAGACTTTCCTTATGGAATGGAGGACTGGATGCACATGGCCTTTTGGCTCAGCAATTGGCAGGAGATACACTATTATTATTATTATTATTATTATTATTATTATTATTATTATTATTATTATTATTATTATTATTATTATTATTATTATTATTATTATTATTATTATTATTATTATTATTATTATTATTATTATTATATTACTATACTATATTATACTATACTATACTAAACTATACTATACTATACTATATTATACTATACTATACTATACTATACCATACTATACCATACTATACTATACTATACTATATTATGCTATACAATACTATACAATACTATACTATACTATACTATACTATACTATACTATACTATAATATAATATAATATAATATAATATACTATGCTATATATACTATACCATACTATACCATACTATACCATACTATACCATACTATACCATACTATACCATACTATACTATACTATATTTTACTATACTATATTATACTATACTATATTATACTATACTTTTCTATACTTTTCTATACTATACTATACTATACTATACTTTAATATTGTACGATATGTTACACTATACTATACTATACTATATTATACTATACTCTATTTTACTATACTATACTATACTATACTATACTATACTATACTATTCTTTTCTATACTATACTATACTATAGTATACTCTCTAATGCACTCAGTCGCTGCAAATATTTCAGCGTCATTGGAACTCAGGGCGATGCGACTCTGTCGCTTTGATAACCATGCAACTGGATCGCTGCCCCATAGGATCACGAATCCAGTGCGGGACTTCCCTGTTTTCTTGCAAACTTTGTGAGCCGCGTCGGGCCACATGGAAAGTTTTGGATAGCTTTGTCCTTCCTGCTCTGACTTAGGCTCATGGTAAGCTAAACCTCGATAAGAGTTAACTAAATAACGAAAAATTCTGCCTAACATCGCATAAGTTATTCCCTTATCGATAGTTTGCATGACACTTGCCGAATTTAGTGCTTGTTCTATATCGGGTCTTGTCATCTTCGCGAGAAATAGCAAACGACAAACTAAACTAGGAATTGAAAATTTTCGCAAGCTGACTGATTCCGACAGTTCCGTGAAATGTTCTTGCGCTGGTGTACTGACGGGTTTAGCAGAATCGTAACCTACTTCTTTTAGTATCTGCTGCTGATATTTTTGCTTATGCAAAATTATTTTCCCGTTCGATTGCTCTATCTCTATTCCTTTGAATTCACGGGCTATACCGAGTCTTTTGAGCGGGAAACGTTTTTCTAATGCGGACGCAAAACGCTCATATGCTTGCTTGTTTGGTGCTGTAAACAACAAGTCATCTGCATGAAATATCCCTACTATCGCTTCTCTTAAAGCTTTATCATTTTCTACAAACATACATAAATCAGAATCTAGCAGTCTAAACCTAGCTCCTCTAACTTGGGTGCTAATATCTCATACCATCTTCTTCCTGCCTGAGGTGCGCCATATAGGGCACCATCTATACGCCATCATCCCCTCATGCCCTTCTCTGTCTACACTTTCTGGCGCATATGCATAAACAGGGTCATTCATACGAGCATTCAGGTATGCATTTTTAAAATCTATGTCGTATAGTTTGTGTCTGTGCCAGGCAGATAGTTTAGCGAGAAATAAAAGTAAATGGTGCGCGGCGCAAGGAACAAGGAGCTGATCTGGGTTATAGCTAACACCGGGTTCTAACATATCTCCCCGTAAAGCTAAACGAGACTTTATGAACTTTTTCCCGTTCTCATCTAACTTCACTTTGTGAACCCACGTCAATCTAACTACCTTACTAATTCCTGCCTTGCTTGCCTCCTTATGGGGTACCCATGTGTATGTGTTAAAGGATTGAAGAGCTTTTAGCTCTGCTTTCATACCCTCTAGAACATCTTTAGCTGTCAAACCTGCCTCTATGACATCTTTGGGTACTCTGACGTCTACATACAAATAAAAATCACGAATCTCATCTGCCACCATACGGTCATCGCATAAAAACATATTAGCGAGACTTTGCAACGGGTATTTGGGATCTTTCACGGAGTATTTGTGGATTTCCAAATTCAGCATCCGTTCTTCTTCGTCATCAAACTTAACTATGTGGGTGGGCTGAGATCTGTCTCTTACCACGAGTCTATCTCTGGGGGTCACACACTCTGCTGACTACCCCTACCCGTTCTATGCTCTCCCATCCCACACCGTACTTTTTCTTCGCCCATCCATCTCCCCATGCACGCGCTGGCACTTTTACTACCTTACCTATGAGCTCTTGAGCCTCTCTCTTTTCTCTTTTGGGCTCACTGCTAGGGATATATCTCTCTACTGCCTTGCGCTGCCTTTTACCGGGGATTATGTTACTCTCCGTTACTCTCTGACTCTGCTCCCACGTTAATCCCTTAGATGGTGTTGATTTCTCTTCGTATGCTCTTCTTTGATGTATTTTTAGTGGATCTGCTGGATCTTGTTCATTTTCATGTTCTTGTGGTTTGATCTTGTGCTCTGTGGGTGGTTGTTGTGGATAATGTGGCTCTGGACTTGTGTGTAGGCGTGTATGTTTGTGATCCAGTGCATTCTTCTCCACATGCTCATTTTCATATGCGTGCTCATTATCATTCACATCGACATCAGCATTTTCTATCTCCCCCTCAGCTTCATCAAACTGTGTTGTTGGGTGGTCGTTGTTGACGTTGTGCGGTGACTTAGGTGATTGAGGTGGTGACTGGGGTGGCGATGCTTGTGGAGATGTGTGTGGTTGCTCGCTCTCATTCTCATTCTCCCCCTCAGATTCATCATTATCCCACGACACCAGTTTAGGAGGGTGTTGTTTACCGATTTTTGAATACTAAACCTCACATCTCTCACTCCGGAAATTATCTTCTTACCATCCCATACGCGGTATAGTTCCCGAAATAGATCATATCCTACTAGCATCACCTTTTCCCCTCTGTACTCTCCCTTCCGCACTTTAGTCTTAGGTACATGTAACACACCCATGATCCTATTGGTTTTAAGTGAAAGAGTGCTGGTTTTCTACCTAACAGCTGTTCATAAGGCGAGATTTCTTTGCGTTCCCCGTGAATTGCCGGTAGTATGTTGTGAATGGTTGTGGCTGCGTGTTCTAATTCTGCCCAGAATGCGGCGGTAATTTAGCGTGATATCTCATTGCTCGTGCAGGCCCCGCCGTAATATCATTCACTTTTTCCGCAATAGGATTCCCGTCTTTATCGTTTGTTGCGGAAGTTTTCCAAATAAAGCGAATATGTTTCCACCACTTTATGACTTCCTCCGGAATATCGAATTCTTGATTTGCGCGAATTTCTTTTACTTTGTTTCCTGTCTGTCTCTCATAAAAGGCTACAGCTTGTTTTAAACAATCTACAAACTCATTCTTACGGGCGAAATAAAAGTCAAGAATGAATAGTGAGTAGTCGTCGGTGACTGAAAATTTATACCGTTTACCACCTATTGATCTAGTTGCCCACGGTCCTGATGTGTCTATGTGTCGGATTATACCTGGCTTTTGGGCTCTTTCTATCGTATTAACTGCAAAACATGGCAAACGTTTAGTCTTTCCTATCATGCAAGATTCGCAAAATCTCACATCACTCTCGTTACCAACTAACTTAATGTTCAAAATTTTTGCCAATAGGCGCATCTTTGTTAACCCATAATGCCCACATGCATAATGAAAAAGCTTGATTCCTATCTTTCTAGGTTTGTCTGACTTTCTGGGGTAAGCTTCGTATAATACTATATCTACGTGTAATTCTTTCTCTCTCTTATTTACTTCGTGCTTACTTATCTCCTTTTTGTTGTCATTTGTGGGGCCTACCCTCACTTTCTCCCTCTTCTGTGATTTGTGGAGGTGTAGTGATTGGACTCTGTCTGACTGCTCTATCCAAGTACACTCCTTCTATTGCTCTTACTATGTCAGTCAAAAAGTCATCTCTCTCTAGCTCGCCACTCACAACACGCATCACTTCTCCATTCATTCCCCTCACGCACTCATTCATCAACGTTTTAGCTATTTCATTTATATCTTTGAAGGTGATGACGGGGGGGTTGATGGTTGTGTGTTTGTTGTTTGTGTTGGTGGCAGTGCTGTGATTGGTCTAGAACTAGAGATTTGGAGTTGTTGTGAGGTGGGACCTACTTGATTGCCGAACTTGTTGGCAGAAGTGGGACCCAGTCGTTGCTCTCCCTCAACCACTCCACTCTCTTCGCTCCCTTCTTTGCTCTGGCCGGTCCGCTGACTAGAAAATGGATTATGTTTGCTAAACTTTTTCTCATGTGGTGGTTGCGGAATATTTTGCGAAACTTGTGGACTTGTGGAAATTTTGGTGTCACGTAAAGTTTCAAATTCCCCGAAAGCGAGTCTTTGTGAAATTTTATGGGACTTTTCCAATGCCGCAGCTTTAAGACCTCGCTCGTCTGGGTAGTAAGGAGATTTGGGGGGACGCAACACGGGACTTACCGACAAATCCAACTCCGGGTAATCTGGGTCTTGTGTGGCGTGATATCCGCAGTACCTCGCATAAGATAATCGTTTCGCGTGATTTTCGTATAGTCCCTTTCCTTTTGATTTTTCAACGGAAACATTACATGGTTTTTTGCGTCTGTTTATTCCTGCACATTTCGTGTCAGGCGTGACTCCGTAAGAACTCTCGAGCCTCAAAGGAGTTTCGTTAGGGTTAGGGATGACTGGGGAACATCGTGGGGTGGCGGAGACTAACCGCACTTCCTTGCCTTCTCCCCGTAGTGAGGAGGGACCTCGTAGGGTGGCCGATACTAACCGCACTTCCCGTCCTTCTCCACTCTCACTACGTCTATTCCCTACCCTAGGTGTGGTCTTTGTATCGTTCAAAAGGGCTTGGGGACTTGTAGATTCGTGGAGTGGTGAGCTTGGTTGCTCATCCTCTTTTTCTCTTTCTTCCTCATTATCATCGCTCTTATCATAAGTGTTCCCCATGTGGATTAAAGCAACGTTTGTGTCAGAGTCACTTTGTTCGTTTTCGTTTTTATCGTTGCCTGTTGTTATCAAAGTGAGTGCTTTCTTTTTCTTGTAAAAAGGTTTCTTTTTTTCGTGTAGTTGTTCTTTTGTTCGTTCTTTTCTTGTTCTGTGGACTTGTCTTCTGTTTGATTCCGCTTCAATTTTCCTTCTTTGCGGAACTTTTCCGAAATCACCGGGCAATATCTCATGGTATGGTCTTTGGCATCATATCCGAAACACGTGACTTTGAGTGTCCAGTTTGGAGCTGTCTTTGGTCCCGGTTTATTGTCTCCCCTTTTCCCTTTGTTATCCATTGGGAGATTGCTCTCTTGCTGCTGCTTGCCATCCCGAGATTTCCTGTTGTTATGTTTGCGTGTTTGAGCTTTTCTTTCACGGAATCTGTTACGTCTTTCTTTTTCTTCCCACATTTTCCATCTTTCCTTAGATGCTTCGCATAATTCCGAGAAATTTGGTTTCAGTCTGGCCGGGAGATCATAGTGGTCCACCTGAAATTTATCCCCGAAGGCTGGATGGTAGCGCAATTTCTTAAATAGCTTTCTCTTTGCTTCCTCATCGGAAAATGGCGTCCCACGTAATTTCAAGCTGAATTTTCTTTGCGAGAAATTCATTTAGCCAGTCTATATACCTCTCACTTGCCCTTGGCCTCGTTCTCTCAAACTCTTCCTCTAACATGTACCTACCTGCTCCGGAAATGCATCCCCACTGATCTCTTACTGCTATCAACTCTTCAATGGGTCCTTTCGTCTTCTGTGTTCGCAGGAAGTTAGATACATTGTATTTGGAAAAGGCCACTGACAGACATAACTGCAAAACTTTCATCCTTTCATAATATTTCTTCTCTTTGCGGATAGCTGTCTTTCTTCTTGTAAGTAGTCTTCTACTTAGTCTTTTCTTCTTCCTCGCTTCTTTCTCTTTTCACTCTCTCTTTTGTTCTGCTGTCATTTTATCCCAATCTTCTGGTTGTTTGTGATCTTCTTTCTTTGTCTGGGGTCTCACTCTTCCTCTCAGAGAGGTGTCTGACTCTTCATCCTCACTATCACTTATGGGCGAGTCGGGCTCTTCTAAGTCTTCTGCCGCCTTAGCCCTTGCTTCATCGTAAGGAAAATCCTTTTTGGATTTAGCTGGTTCAGCTAATGCCACAGATACCATATTGGCCACGTGGACAGATACCCCTTGCATGTGCTTCTGAAACTTGCTTGACCAAGGCCAAAAGCTTTGGTCATCGCCCTCGAATTTGGACTTGACTCAATACGTGTTTCGGCACGCTTGCCTCCTTGTCAAGGCTCATAACCAACGGAATCTATCTCTCAAACGCAGATTTTAGGGAAGCTACCACGCTAAGGGTAAAGAATAACCGAAGAAAAGACTTTTAATAACTTTGGGTCACACAAAATGTGTTGACCTTAACAGAATGGTAATACTCATTTGATTCTAGGCATTCCAGACTATGATTCGCGAATACTCTACAAAGTGTCCTTGTCAGTAATAAAGTTATTAATAACTGTCCGGCCTATTAACCTGCCTATGACTAAGACTATCCAAATTACCGGTAAATTGACTAGGTGGAGTAACGGTTATTAATAGCACATTACAACGCCTATACATGTTTTACATAGTTATTAATAGTTCTGGTACTGGTGGCAGTCAGTTCCTTCATAGGACTGATCATTGCTTTACCTTTTATACTCAGTTGTATTCCTTTATTTAGGTTTAGGCGGGTAGTTAGTTTAATTTGACTGAGCCCGTGTATGGTTCAGTTTCCTTCTGTCTCCATAAAGACCAGGTGTCTGAAGTACAGAATGGGAACCCCTCCCCCGGCAACCTAGTAAAGTTACATTGGGTTATGGAGCCTTGGTGGTGCTTCATCTGCGTCAGCTATCTTCAGTCAAGTGGCAAACTGCAGTAAATGGGGGAGGTTAGGCGGTGGAGAAGAAGCTTCGAGTGGACTTCATCGTAGGAGACCTAGGGCTGCCACTACGGGCAATCGGGTGGCTAGTCGGTCTTGGGCTCCGTCTAGGACGATTCCTAGAGGTGGGAGTCTGATTGCCGTCCGGGAACTTCGACACCTGGACGTTAGAGTGACGGTCGGAAAGAAAGTGGTTCCCACCGTAAAGATAAAGGCAGCATGATGGTCAGAAGAACCGCTGCAAGTCAAGGTGTGGCAGCCCCTCATCAAGGGCGACACCTGTGGGCAATGTAATAATGTTTAAGGAAAATAAGGGAGTGCATGTTGGTACAAAGACTTGTTCAGTTGCCATGTTGGCAAAAATTGTTGACAAATTTACCGGTGGTTCCGGACATTTTTTTCAAAAGGTTTGCTGGGCAGCAGGTGGTGCTGTTTCCTGTGTTCGTTCCTGGCGTGCTCTGTGGTGTGTGCTCGGACAGTTTGAGCTGTGCAACAGTTTAGGGACCTTGCGGGCATCGTTTAATTTTCTGAAGTTTTGGTGAAGTGGTTTGGACGTTTTGGAGAACTGCGGCTTCTTTGAACACGTTGTAGATGCAGGGAAAATTCTTTGTTGAGGTTGGCCTGTGGTCTCGTTTCAGGCTTGAAGAACTGACATTATTATTTGGAATGGTGGAGAAAGGTTTATATATGATATTGCTGAGCTGCTTACGTTTTTTTGGATGACGTTGTGACTCTGTCTTTCTTCGGCTGGTAGTCGGACATTGACATGAGGACTTTTAGCTTTGTTTTGGGAAGCAAAGGAAGGGGGAGTAAGGAAATTCCTTTCTTCTGTTTCGCTTGTGTTGCGGCGTGGCTCTAGTTCGTTGTTGGGCATAGGCTGGAGGAGTTCTGGACGTAGGGGGAGAACAACGTACGACATAGGAATTGTTTTTGTTTTTTGTCCCTTTGAGACCGGACAGTTGTTGCTCGTCTCTCTCTTCTCTCCTTTCTCTCTGTCTTGCTGATGTGTGGCAAGAACTCTTAGACCCTTCTTTTGTATTGCTCAGTTCATTTTTCCTTTTCTATTATATACGTTAATGGATAAGGAGTTAGGGGGAGATATCTTTTGGTGTGTGCTCATATTTTTATACTTGTTTGCTTTGGGCACTTGGTGATTATGAGTTGCTTTATCGTCGTGGGTGTTGCTGAGAGTATGTGTGAGTTATTTCTATGTTTGGTGGAGGAGACATGCTCACATTTGAGGAAGATTGTTGGTTGTACTCATCATTTGTTTGATTGGTTGTGCTGTTGAACACACATTACTTATATTGTATTGACGTTGAAATATACATATATGTATCTTCATATTGCGTGGTGGTAATTTCTCGTGCGAATGGTGTGAATTACATAGTAAGGGATAGTATTAATTAGGTGTTGCTATATTGCCGAACTCCACTGGAGACGTAGGATAGCTCACTTGCTTATGCGATATTGAAGTTAATATTGATGTTGATGTGATTATTTCTTAACGATTTGTTTAAGGTTTTGCTGTTTGAGTTGTGATCATATTTTATTAATTAAGTTGTTTGGCTGTTGTCTAGCTTTATGACATTTACTATGTTGGCTCATATCGGCTGCTATTCCTAAATAGGGGGAGCAATTGACAAATTTATTAATATAGTATTTAGTCATATCGGCCTATACATGTTTTACATAGTTATTAATAGTTCTGGTACTGGTGGCAGTCAGTTCCTTCATAGGACTGATCATTGCTTTACCTTTTATACTCAGTTGTATTTCCTTTATTTAAATTTAGGCGGGTAGTTAGTTTAATTTGATTGAGCCCGTGTCTGGTTCAGTTTCCTTCTGTCTCAATAAAGACCAAGTGTCTGAAGTACAGAATGGGAACTCCTCCCCCGGCAACCTAGTAAAGTTACGTTGGTTGGTGATGGGGTCCGGATTCAAATTGGAGGTTGCCAGGCCTTAAACCTCCCACTCACGGCAGGCACACTATAGCTAACCCAGTCGGGTGGATTGAGGATGCTCCCCCTCAGTTTGGGCACCCCATAAACCTAAAATTGGGATGCCCGGGATACCAGGTAATTTTATTGAGCAATACTTTTTCAAACGCATCTGGCGTGCTGCTGTCACGTTGTTAACGCAGCCGCCGTAGACACTGCAGCTGCCGCCGCTGCCGCTTTTGTTGTCCCTGTCGCACGCGCTGCCGCTTCTACTGTCCCTGTTGCTGTCGCCGCCGCCGCCGTCGCCGCCGCCGCTGCCGTTGCCGCCGCCGCCACCGCCGCTGCTGCACTGCATCGTCTAACTTGTTTGTGTCCGCATTTAATACAGAATTTCTATGGCGCTAACAGTTGGTGGCGACATTTCGAGCAAAAGCTGGTGCTGTTGGTGCCGTGGCCGTTGCCACCGCTGTGGCTGGTTCGCTTTTTATTGGCACCGTTGTTGACTTGCCGACAGAAGTAACGAGACAGGTGCTGGAGGGGCAGGGCATGCGCAGTCAAACAGAGATATAGTGTTGGTCATTGCAGCCTCCGCCGCTGCCTAGTCTGTCCCTGCAGCCCTCGACAAGAGCAGGTGGGGGTGTGAAAGCATGTTTGAAAGAGGAAAGGTTAAAACAAACAGGCACTTGCTGTTTGATGCTCCAACTACCCTTACCTGAAGGCGCCCAACCCCTCAACTTGGCGAAAATGGCGTCAAAAACTAGCCTATGCCATTGTCCTGCGCTGCCACTGGGCAAGGAGGCTAGATTTGTTAAATTAACACTTTTTTTGGATTCTGTACTGTTTTCGTTGCAGTGTCTTTTTTCACTTTGAGCTGAGTCATTGCACGCCGCCAAAGGGTCGGCTGCTTGCTTTCTTTTTCGTTGGCTGTCCCTAAATTCTGCCACCGAGGGAGTGTAAATTTGCCTTGAGCTGCCTTGGGGACATTTGTCGGGTGAGACAAACTGTCCCCAGGAAGGATTAAAACTGGACGGTTTGGGTCATCATATTCACCCCAGTCCAAAGTCCCAATTTTAGCTTTTACTAGTGATGCTGATCGCGAGTTGCGCATCATGGTAAGAAGTAAACGTCAGGTGCCCCTATGCACAAAAATTCAGTGAAAAAAAAAGCAAGGTGGACAACGAACAGACTCGAAACGGAGGCAGGTCCACCTCTCAACACCAAGCAGTTCGGGAAAAGTGATTAGCGTTAAACACGCTGACACCCCCTTTTACCAAAAAAAAATTCGGGCAGGAGGGACTAGGTAAAAAGTTACCGGTTAGATGCAAGAATGCTTACTACGCAGGAACCATCATACCTAAATTTATTTTCTTTCATGTAATATTCAAAGTAATCACTTAAATAAATTATTGATAAATCGTACATTTATTACTGCGGACAATCAAGAGGAAAAATCTTTATCGTTTTTTAGTTAATACTTAAAATAAGAATTAGTGACCGGAATAAGAAATAGTACTTAATTTTTGAATTAATTTTCTAATTAAGAATTAACAAGTCAGTGTCAGTCTCAGATTCTAGAGATTATTTAAAATTAATTTTCAAATTAAGAATTAACAAGTCAGTGTCAGTCTCAGATTCTAGAGATTGTTAAATAATCTCTAGAATCTGAGACTGACACTGACTTGTTAATTCTTAATTTGAAAATTAATTCAAAAATTAAGTACTATTTTTTATTCCTGTCACTAATTCTTATTTTGAGTATTAACTAAAAAACGATAAAGATTTTTCCTCTTGATTGTCCGCAGTAATAAATTAAGTGAAAACTTCGCGGTCATTTATTAGACTTTTGATGGGCAGCTAACTACATGTGTTAATCTTTTATTAAAAAACAGGCTTTGAATTCAACTAATCGTTTGAAGTCATTCCTGAACGAAATTAAAAACTAGTTAGTGAAGTAGAAACGTAGTGCAGAGCACCGGGAGAATCTAACTGGCATGTCAAAAACAGTAAAAATTGTCAACGGTTGTGCTTTTGGCCGGTCGTTTAAGTGCTCAGTCTGATAAAGGCTAACCTCCACTTCTATAACAGAAAGAATTGAATCTAAACAACAAGCAAAAGTGAAAACCTCGCAAGAAACATAGTGTCTCTATGACCGGTTCAACTGACACGATTCTCTTGTTCGTAACCTGCACAAATGCGAAAACATATTGCTGTTGACATTCAAGACAACAACAAAAATTAGTTTTTCATTTTTGTGTCAGATTTTCATTTTTGTGACAGTTTTTCATTTTTGTGACAAAAATTCAAATTTTCAAATTTAACGGTAACATTTCGCGAAAATTTACGATATTTTGCGGACGAATATAGCCGTTAATTTGAAAAATTCAAATTTTCACCCAAAATCAAAATTCCAACCAAAACTGAAATTCCAACCAAAACAGAAAAATCAATTTTTTTTGTTGTCTTGAATGTCAACAGCAATACTAACAAACAACACAATGTTAATTGCAATTTCCCTTATTTTGCCAGTGTCACGGGAAAAACTGCTATATTACATGGAATTTCCATACTAATTTTCCTTATCCTACAAATTGTTACTACATTTGTTTCAAAGGGTTCGGGTCAACGTTATTAAAGTGGGAGGTTAACGAATACTAAGGATGCCACAGCTTTGTTACCTCCCAACAACCTTCACCACTCCGGTAAACAGTTAAGTATGAAATATATTAGATTTACAGGCCCTATGCGATCCAAGCTCCCCTCCTTTATCCTAATATAACATTAAAACCGGAAATATTCTTCAAAACCGGAAATGTAATAAGAATTCATTTTATAATACATTTATTAACAAGGAATCACTTCTACGAATGAATTCCCGTAAAAACTAATAGCGAAATAACGATTTAGTATACCGTGGGTCTTACCTGAATAACCACCACAAAATAGGACATGCATGTCATTTTCAGGTTTCCACAAAACCTTGACTTGAGGCTCTCCAAGGGGGAGAAAGAGAAGGTTGTTGATTGATTTAGGGAATGGAAAATTAGGATAATTTGCTAACGCCTACCCCTGACCTCACCTTTCAGGAGGGAGTGAAGAGAAAGGGGGGAAGGGAGGGAGGGGAGAGAAAGGAGGTAAAAGGGAGGGATGATAGATTAAATCCCACTCCTTTACTAATCTTAATCAGCATAATAAGGGGGATCAAGGTACGTAATGACGCTGTCATACGACTAACGAATAAGAAATTGGAAAGAAAAATTGATTGAAGGGGAATGCGATGGTCAATGTACAAAAAAGCAAGCGAAAGCCTATTAACTTGCTTGAAAGCTGACTACTTGGTCAATCCATTTCAAACATCATCTGCTCGCCGACGTTGGATCTGCTCCAGTCCGCAGCCTCCCGAAAGTCGTCGTCTAGAGACATGCTTGACATTCTGGTTGATAATGACCGATCAGAGTCAAGAGTTTCCGTCTTCATCTCGGTCGATCTTCCGATGGGTCGAAAGGAAACGTAATGAAATTCTTCGGGCAAGCTGAATTCTGGGCTCGAGGGCAGAGAAAAGCTTGGTACGGGTCCGCTGGCTGAACCACGCCGTAGAGGACGCAGGCGCGGCTCAAACGGGCAGGGCTTTCCCAGTGGCGGTGTGCTACCTGCAGAACTGGTGGACTCTGCCCAAGAAGTTCCACTGTCAAGAGAGAGACCATGCGAGTCGGCGTCAAACATTTTGTCGAACGGAAAGCTTCCAGCCTCCTTTGGAAGACTGCGGGAGGAGAGAGTGAACAGCGTTTGCACAGGTTTCAAGGGGACAGGCTTCGCTTCTTGTCGCCGAGGCCTTGTGACATGCTTCGGATAGCCTTTGGGCTGCATCTGCAAATACAATACGCACATAAACTTGTGAAAAACGTTTATGGAAGTTCCTACTCAATCAAATTAAACAACCGTGGGGGTGGCAAGCGTCGTTTTGGCACGTTCTTAGGCATTTTCTTCTTTGCTGTGTTTTCTCTGCTGCATGGGCTGTTTCAACTGCTAAGACCGCGCACATAACGACAGCTTATCTGAAGCGTTTTTGGTAGTTACCAGCACAAAGCATATCAAACAACCCTGAGAATGACACGTCCTTTTGAGCACTTGACAGCAAACAGCCCGCGCAAAGCATTTCGACTTACAGACAGTCAATAGGAAAACACAGAAAACAAATGATACTCCAAAGAACGTGCCAAATGCCATTCCCACGATAGTTTGATATGGATTGGGATGCTTTAGAACTTCCAAAAAAGGTTTTTGACTTGGTAAGCGCTTTCTGGCACGCTCGTTTGGTGCATTTTTTGGATTGCGGTGTTTCCCTAGATGTCTTCACGAGATGATTTGCCGTGTGCGCAAACGAGGGGTGGCAAAAATCAGTTCGGAGGGAGAAAAAAAATGCGTGATCGCTTTGGAAACTCTCATTTTCAGTTTTTGTGGTTTAAATATGCGAAACTGCAAACGAACCACCTATACCTCACCACACACGGCATGCATCTACAGGGCTGGCACAGCTAGTCATCAATGCCAAACCAATGCGAACATCAAGGTGGGTCGCATGACCTGAATGGGCAGTTGGCTTTTTTTCTTGCGCACATCCAGATTGTTGGGCGTGAGACTATTTGCACAGAAATCCGCTGTAGAAAAAAGTGGCAAAGGGTGTCCGAACAAAAACATTGGCAAAGCGTTGCCACTCCCCGTGAAGTTCACAGGGGTCTGATTGCAGAAAAATATCTGCAGTTTCAGTTTTTCTACGTCCCCCTTTGTTTCTTCCTTTCTTTTTTGTCTCTTTCTTTCTTGATATTCTTTCTTGCCTCCATTCCTTCTTTCCGATCCTTTACCCTTTCTTTCTCTCTCCCTTGCTTTCTTCCTTCGACTTCCTCAATCTTCTCCCGTCTACAGCTATCCAGTTTTCTTTCCTCTTTTTCCCTCCTTCTTTCTTTCTTTCTTTCTTTCTTCTTTCTTTCTTTCTTTCTCCCTCGTTTCCTCGTTCTCATTTCAACGTCATTTCTTCCTCGACTTACCGTGCTTTCTAGCTTGCTTTCCTTCTTTCTTTTTCTTTTCTTTCTCTTCTCAATTAATACACTTCTTTCTGTGTCTATCTGTGTATCTGTCTGTGTATCTGTCTGTCTGTCTGTCAGTCTGTGTCCTGTGTGTGTGTGTGTCTGTCTGTCTGTCTTTCGACGTCTGTGTGTGTGTCTGTCTGTCTGTCTGTCTGCCTGTCTGCTTGTCTGCCTGTCTTATCTGCCTGTCTATGTGCCTCTATGTGCCTGTCTACGTGCCTGTCTATGCGTGCCCATGCAAGTGTATGTGTGTGAGTGAGTGAGTGAGTGAGTGGGTGGGTGAGTGAGTGAGTGAGGGAGTGAGTGAGTGAGTGAGTGAGGTGGAATGTGATCATGAGTAATCTCTCTCTCTCTCTCTCGCTCTCTCTCTCTCTCCCCGCCGAAAGCGAGTGAGTGATTGAGTGATTGAGTCAATGAGTAACTACCTTCCTATCTACCTACCTTTCTTTATGTAGGAGGAAAAGTGGGGATGATTCACATTTGTGCACATGTCTATATGTATGTATATGTATCTGTATATATGTACCCTTTATTGTCCTGAACGCTAAAATGCAAAAAATCACATAATTTTCATTTTGATAATTTTTCAACCCAATACACTTTCTATTCATCAAATATCACGTCCACACTCCTTTTTTTAGGCGTCAAACGAGAAGTTCATAGTAATTGCGTTAGGAGTTTGCCCTGAACGCTAAATGCCAAAAATCACATAATTTTTATTTGATGATTTTCTAACCCAATACACTTTTTATTCATCAAAGATGCCTTCATATTGCTTTTTGTCAAACGAGGAATTCCTAGTAATTGCGTTCGGCGTTTGTCCTGAACAGGAAAAATGCCAAAAATATGTAATTTTAATTTTGATAATTTTGCAACCCAATACACTTTCTAGTCATCCGATGTCACGTCTATACTTCTTTTTTTGACGTCAAACGAGAAATTTCTAGTGATTGCGTTAGGCGTTTGTCCTGAACAGGAAAATGCCAACATGACATTAAAAAAAATTTAGATAATTTTTAACTCGATACACTTTCTATTAATCAAATATCACCTTCATACGTATTTTTTTGACCTCGAACTAGAAATTCTAGTAATTGCGTTAGGCGTTTGTCCTGAACAGGAAAATGCCAACATGACATTAAAAAATTTAGATAAATTTGTAACTCAATACACTTTCTATTAATCAAATATCACCTTCATACATATTTTTTTACCTCGAACTAGAAATTTCTAGTGATTGCGTTAGGAGTTTGCTGAAGCTATAGGAGTTTGTCCTGAACGCTAAAATGCCAAAAATTACATAATTTTCTTTTTGATAATTTTTCAACCCAGTACACTTTCTATTTATAAAATATCACCTTCAAACGTATTTTTTTTAAATCTCAAACGAGAAATTCCTAATGATTGCGTTAGGCGTTTGTCCTCAACTCTAAAATGCCAAAAATCACATAATTTCATTGTTGGTAATTTTCCAATCCAATACACTCCTTATTAATCAAGTATTACCTTCATACGTATTTTTTTTTTTTACCTCAAAGGAGAAATTCCTAGTAATTGCGTTAGGCGTTTGTCCTGAACGCTAAAATGCCAAAATCACATAATTTTATTTTTGATAATTTTCCAACCCAATACCCTATCTATTTATCAAATATCACTTTCATACGTATTTTTTTACGTCAAACAAGAAATTCCTAGTAATTGCGTTAGGCGTTTGTCCTGAACGCTAAAATGCAAAAAATTACGTAATTTTCTTCTTGATAATTTTTTCACCCAATACGCGTTCTCTTCATCAAATATCGCCTTCATATGTTTTTTTTTTTACCT
>WBZZ01005842.1:52500-65000 GCA_019918135.1 Paulinella micropora | reverse complement strand
GTCAACCAGACGTTTCATTTGTTCATTTTTGGCGATTCCAATTTCATCGAAAATTTCAAGCAATAAATGACTCTCCTACCTTCACACTTCACTCCCTCCTCACCCACCTATATCCAACAGGTCACCTAGGGTCAGGGAAAGGATTTCACAGCAGTGCCCCTATTGTGGCTCACCAAGGAGTCTTTACCTACTTCGCACTCGGTAGGTTCGTTCTATCCCACACACACACAGAACGTCCTAAGCTGAAAAGGGAAACTAAGAAGTCCCAACCTGGGATTGGACACCCCACCGAGGTTTCCAAACGATAAGCAAGGCTTGAGCAACCAGCTCCCTATTCCTTTTCACCTTCCTATTGGGAAAAGGGGCCATCGCTTCTGACTATTTCAGAAGTATCGTTTCCTCCCTACCTATCAGTTACGGAGTCGTGCTTGTAATTGTAGGGTGCTCCAGTTCCAATACAACTGGCAAGTGTTTCGCAAGGCGTGAGGTTCCCCTACCAAAGGGGGACAACGAACGAACCAACACCTACCGACCAAGCCACACGCTGCTTACAAATCAAGACGGCCAACAGCTGACGTCTTGCCCAAAAATAAGCTGCTGACACTCCAAACAAGACGTCTGCCAGAAGACGCCTTGTCCCCCACACTGACACTTCGCCACCAATTCGTGCACGGCGTATCCCTCAAAAGGAAACGACCCAAGTGAACGAACCCATAATGGCTGGTATGTGGGACTCGCCCACACAAGAGGCTGATCGATCAGCTATGGACAACCAAGGTCAAGCTGACGACACGACCACTGGGGCTGGTCCCTTCCAGACACCCGTGCCGAATCGTGCCGATATATTCGGTCGTGATGCCAAAAATGCTGCACCTATCCCACAGTCCCCATGGAGAGACACTGGGGGCGCATTGATCTTGACCCGAACCACAATCCCTGTCATCCCTGTCCCTCAGACTAGTTTGGACATGACGGGACCCACGGGATGGCCAGTATCCCCAATTGACCCTGCGAACCAGTACCATTTCCCTCTCGCAGCCCCTCATATCCATAACAATATGTATGGGGACATAAACCATTGGACCCGAGCAACCATGGTGGTGGAGGGAAAAGACAAGGTGCTGGGTTTAATGTCCACTAACCCACGGTTCATAGAACCCAAATCGATAGTGGACCTCATAACACTTTGGGAGGACTTGGGTATGTGTCGAGACAGGCTTCTCAATGAGGCTTGGCAAACATACCACCAACAAGTCCCACGCCTAAGGCAAACACTCACTTGCAGCGAATACGCTAGTGAACAAACAGCCATCATCACTGCCGTAACTGCACCTGATGCCGCTGGTGTGGACACTCTGTATTGGCCCGATGCCAACTACCTAAACCGTGTCCAGGCCAACCTCACGACAAGGGCCGTAGTCACCCTCCAGGGACTCGAGAACGTCACTGGGATGTGGGAACGTGTTTTGATGGAACAAAAGCACTGGCGGGATGCCATAATCCCACCGACCTCCCCAGCCTATGACGACCTCGTGTTTTTCCTTGACGCGGTGGAAACCCCGACTGACCCTTTCGCCAAGGTATCATTGTTTCTAACCTGGCTTAAGATCCGAACCACTCCCGCGACACTCCTTGACCTGTCTGACGAGGAGACCACAGTACCAGTGGCCCGTCATCCGGCGGCCACCCTCTATGCAACCAACTACCTCACCGTGGTAGACCTCATCCTCCAAGCCATTTCCGACTGCCTACGGATCCAAATAGCCGTGCATGCAGCGGGTGACGATCGAACTGCCTCCATACCAGGGGGTAGCTCGATAATCACTTTTCGTCGTGTATCAAGTCGACGGAATATGGTGGATGACAGCATAGATAGGGATGCACCCCTCGAACGCCAGCGCCCACCTAAAGACAAAGACTGAAGACGCCAGTCATAAACGGGTGGACGCGGCGTTGCGAGCCGTTCGTGACCATGTCAACTTTGACTTTACAGCACACACGCAAAGTGCGAGACTCCCGTATCGAGAGGACCTTAAGCTCCTAATGGCTTATGCTGCCCTGGATCGGATCGTGGCCAGTCACGCACTTACGGTAGCCGATGTGAAGCAACTGCTGAACAGTCTTGTGGGTGGGTGGCCATCTCAGACGCTACTCACCACGTACTGGCCTACTTGGCAGATGACTGGCAAGGCGGGTGTAGGGCAGGGGAAACTCGTACTCGACCAGCTTCCACATTACATGCTCCGCCAGTTCATATCTGCGGTAGATTGGGGCTACATTATGCTCCCTATATTGCTGTCGACCTGGTCCAGGACGCCGCCAGGCGGATGTGGGAAGACGATGTGGCAATCTCGTCCATCATCGATCTCCCACAGAAACTGTTAACCAACTTAGTGAAGACCGATTTCGCTTCGTTGTTGTTGGCAGTCCTGAGAGGGATAGTGAAAGCCGAGCCACAACAAGCGCGGACGGATGGCGAGACGTTCGTCCGGAATGTCCTAACCAAAGCCCAAGACTTGGATAGCACGAACTTCAAAATCGTGCGGTTTCGAACAGACCGTATGTGCGAAGTATCCCACTGGACAAGCAGCACCTTTGCTACCGGTGTCTTTATCTCGGACAAGACCGAAAGAGCCAAGCGGGCCGATGTCCTGCTTAGAGCGATGACGATCACGGGTAGCACGCTTGAGGACCACCAGGCCAAACCGGGCCAAGCGTTTGACGTGTGGACTTTCGTGACCGGCAGCAGCTGGTCCAACCGCCGTGAATCGCGGTCTAGCTCGTCCAGGAGTCCCTATAGCTCCTCGAGCTCCTCTAGCTCGTCGTACACCCCTCCACCGCCCTCACTTCCATTTGGGGGGGCGACCAACTCGGCCACCACGGCTACCGGCACGTTCAACTCGATGCCTCCGGCTGGTGGGACGGCACTCCCATATCTGCCTCCCCCACCGCCAATGCCTCCTCCTCCACCGCCCATGTCCTACCAGTATTACCCTTCCTCTGGGTTCACATCTCCGCCACCGTTGTCACCGCCCCCGGTTTTGTACCCTCCTACACGGGCGGGCCCACATCCGAGGGCAAGTCGGGCAAGAGAAAGCTCGGTGACAGCGGCGTGGTCAAACCGCTATCTCACCTCCCACCGATCCCGGGCCCATACAATTGCCCGTTTGGTCTTTTTACCGAGACTATTGCGGGACCGTGGCACAAAAGCCCAGGTGCGGAGTGCTGTGATTATATGATGCATGCGGTCATCTTCAACCCGCTTGGGGACAACCGACTGTGGGTCGCCCCGTGCCAATGGTCAAATTCCTGTCAATACCAACACCCACGCCAGGGTCAAGAACGGGTGGAACCAATCAAATGGTATATCCACCGTTGGTACGTGTGGCGATCCAAGGTGAAGAGGGATGGCAAATGGGTCCTTAACCCAAAAGGACAATGCTACCGAAGGCATCCGAATTCCCGACGTCCAACCCGATGGGACGACGTACTTCTTGCCGCCCGGGCACGACCCGTCCTGGCTGTCCCAGTACTCAACCGAGGCCAAAGCTCGGGTGGAAAGGTACCGAAGCCAGGGCAGGAAGTACGACGAAGTGGCATGCTATATGCCCAGGAAAGAACACCTGATCGGTACCTTACATATACATACACACCCTGTCAGACCTCAGATGCCCTTATGCTCCATGCAGGCGTCAAACAGGCGAAGATTGGAAACAAGAAACCCAAGAACAAATAACCGTGGGCCGCCCAATGCGTCCACACCCGAGTCAACGACACGTGGTGCCTCGCCCTCGGGAGCGTCCTCCTTGCTCCTGAGTGGGACAGATAGGCCATGTGCTGGCAGGCAAACTAAGGCGCCCGCCATGGGGACAGCCGCAGAGCAGCCTACCGCAGTGGCTCCGACTCTTCTTTTCACGGTCCCGGCCCAATCGCCGACCGAAACTCTGTATAGTCCCATAGAGGCTACGACCTCACCGATAGAGGATAGCGTTGAGACGAGGGAAAAGGATATAGTGGTAGCGACGACAACCGTCGGGAGCGTGTACCGAACGAGCCGGACACGGTCGCTGACCTTACCATAGAGGTCGGTTTACCCAATTCCTTACCCAAAGACACCGTCGCAAAGGCGACACCGGCTGTAGATCCTGACACGATCACATCAAGTATATGTGATGGGGGGGCACCCAATAAGCCCTCGGACCCTCGCGTAAGACGCGCGAGGCCTATCAGTGTCCGGCAGGTAGAAAAACCCGCCCCTTTTGTGAACAAGGTAAGTAAAGTATATGCAGGGGCACGATCTTATGATATATACTCAGGGCCGACCCTCTTAAATCGGCGTACCAGTCTGACAAGGGGTACGGTCACTAGATCTGATATCAATCATCCACGCATACCACGCCCCGACGACAAGGCTGTCCCATCACTGCCGGTCGGATACACCCCTTCACCTTTCCAAGTGGCGACCACTATGGTCCTACCCGCCACAAGGGGTGACAAAGCCATCGCCCCGGCAGTCATTCGCCAAATGGGTCTCACTCCATTGCACGACTCTGACCGACTCGGAGTGACGGCGCGATCACAAGCGCGACAGTTCGCCGAGAGTTAAGACAGGCATTGACAACCCGAGCCGAACCGGTAGACCTCCCACCGGCGGAGGCACGGGATATGAGCTACACCAGATTATACTGGAGAGAGCTCAAGGGCTACCTAGATACCGGTGATAGCATGGCCCAAATCACATTCGCGGGCAAACGTTTCATAGACAAATATGGACGTCTGTTTGATTTTACTAAGACAGGCCCGCTCGGATATATCCGGGGTGCCAACGACGAACGGAGCGCGATCGTCGGACGTGTCCCGTTGACAGTCGAATTCCCGTCCAGGATGTCTTATACCATTCATGTCTTGGTCGTCCCGGCCTTCCCAGGCCCTATCGTTTTGGACAAACCCGATCTCAAAATGATGGATGCGCAGCTTATGCTGGGACAAAATATCATCAAATATGGACTTGGACGACATGAGTCTGAATTCCCGATCCTAAAATCGGAAACGGACCTCCCACGACGGCATCCATATGGCGGTAGGGCTCAGGTTACACTGATACCACCGGCCCCTCCATTACCCTATGATGGACACCTCGTCGAGCAACCTCGTCTTACCCCACAGGGTACGGCATAGGTGTACGCCAATGTATACATCCCAGAGCCGGATGACAAGCCATCCGACCCATGGGAGGACTTTGGAGAAATCGCGGCCAAGAGGGAAGCTCAGATCTTACTCCTGAAGCGTCAGGAAGACTCGTGGCATGGCTTCGACCAGCCGGGTCAACTGACCAAGGGGGTTCACCAATACGTACGGGTCAAAACGAGCCTGGTATACCATGCTTCCAAAAGGCTGACGGAGGATGATGACGTCATGCTAAAGCTGAAGCAATGGTACCAAGACACAGATCTGATACAGCCGGAAAGCTTAACGGCGGTGCCCAAAATATTATCCGACCGCCTAGACCGGGGCGAAGACATTACGATTATCCTTCCAATCCATCCCACCGTCATGTGGTGAAGAGATGTTTTGGATCGGGTGATCGATGATCCTATTCCAATCCCTAGCCGACAGTCCAAACCCCTCATGGCCTTTCGCTTGGGGTCCGTTAAGGACGGGTTAGCATACCGTACCAAGCTCATGACCCGCAAGGTCGATGACTTACGGGAAGCGGCATTCCAAATCTTCCCCTGCTTCTACCATAAGTCCGCGGCGAAACAATATGCCGAAATGATCACCGATCTACAGGAGTTTGCCTCTTGGGACACTCAATCCTCCACGCGATACCCTGGCCGGGACGCAAAGGACGAGGTTGAAGACCCGGACTCCATACTTGAGTACCCGGATGACCCACGGGACCAAAACCCATCGAGGACATCATTGACGAGGTCATGGCGCGACAACAGGGGTCGCCAGACTTTGTCCGGGACCTCAAAGGCCCAATTCCTTAAGAACAAAAAGCTGTTCGGCCCACTTGTCGCTGGTGGGGTGACCCATGCTGCCGCCAGGATAGAACGACAAGTCGGACAGACTATGCCCCGCCTCAAAGGATCACGCCTCATTTACAAAGAGGAACAGATCTGCGAGGAAATGGTGCAGGACATATTAGCCAAGCGACTGATCGAGCCATCGTGGTCGGAATTCCGATCGCCGGTCAGACTGGCCCCAAAGCCGGATGGCAAACAGCGCTTGTGCATTAACTACACCAGGCTGAACAAGATCATTAAGAGCGTCGAGGCTCCTATCCCTCGTATGCGAGATGGTCTTAACAAGCTTCGGCAGGCCAAATTCTTTATCAAACTCGACCTAAAGAACGGTTTCTGGAATATACCGCTCGAGGCGGAAAGCCGTCCGTTGACTGCCTTCGCTGTCGGGGGGAGACTGTACCAGTGGACAATCCTCCCGATGGGACTGAAGACGGCCCCGGCAATATTTCAGGACTGTATGAACCAGGCTCTATCGGACCCGAAATATGGGGACGCCCAATTCATAGAGACCTACGGCCATACAAACCTATACAGCTTCTGTTATATCGACGACATTGTCATTTACTCCAATACGGAGGCGGAACACCTGGCTCATGTGTCAGATGTTTTACGTCGTTTGGAGGCCTTCGGCCTGAAGCTGAACCTAGAGAAGTGCTCGTTCGCAAACGATCACATCAACTATGTAGGATACAGGGTACAGGGGGGCGAGATAGTCCAGAGCCGTCGAGTCGAGATTGGATCGCCGACTGCCGCGCGAGGCCGGCGGCGAGGCTATCCCCAATTTAAATTCTTTCTATCCTTCTTTCTGTCCTAGAACAGGAAATCTAAAATTTTTCGATTTTGCTACCCTCTACGGGAAGCGCTTGCAAATTTTTGAACACATACATACTTCATACATGTTACTGCATGACTACATACATACATGCGTAGAGGATGTGATGAAATTGGGAGTTGATGACCTTCGGGTTACCCATAACTGATCCTCACCACTATTTTTTCATATTACATGCTGGCCACTAATATAGCCTATGACTTGCGACTAAGGGGGAGCGTTGTAATGTGCTATTAATAACCGTTACTCCACCTAGTCAATTTACCGGTAATTTGTATAGTCTTAGTCATAGGCAGGTTAATAGGCAGGACAGTTATTAATACCTTTATTACTGACAAGGACACTTTCTAGAGTATTCGCGAATCATAATCTGGAATGCCTAGAACCAAATGAGTATTACCATTCTGTTAAGATCAACACATTTTGTGTGACCCAAAGTTATTAAAAGTCTTTTCTTCGGTTATTCTTTACCCTTAGCGTGGTAGCTTCCCTAAACTCTGCGTTTGAGATATAGATTCCGTTGATAGGCCGATATGACTAAATACCATATTAATAAATTTGTCCATTGCCAACACCATCAAAATCATGCCGGAGGTCAAGTGCACCAAAGCAGCTATGTGCCAAGTTCAAACTGCATAGTTTCAAGAAAAAGCAAGCAATGACACAAGTGTTTTCATCAAAAAACTTTGGTCTTCCGCCGCGGTATTTTCGACAGCAATTTTCACTGTGACTCTTCAGGACATAGCAAGTATGGCTACAGTGTTTTTATTATAACTGAAAAATGCAGTGTTTGCATGATGCACTCTGAGGCTGCCGCACTCATTCAAGTTTTTACGCACAAGTGCACAAATGAATTCACATATTATGTTTATTAGTAAGACGTATTGATGCGACGTGGGAGATTAGGGGACAGAGCAAAATATGTTTCAGGGGCCCTGCTCCCTCCCGTTCTATTTCTGAGCTTGTAAACGCGCGGCCGCCGGTCACGGTGCAGACTCTGCAGTGTGGTGATTCCGTACAAGTATATAAATTGGTAATATTATAATTACTAACCGCCTTGAAAAAGACAAAAAATCTGGTACTGGGTATCACGGAAAGTGACCGCGTAAAACTACTGTAAATTCAACCAAGTAGCCTATCAAGAACTTGAAAACTTCACTGAGTACAATAAAGTTACATAATTATTAATAATAAAGTAAATAGACTGCATCCCGTGCTCGTCATAATTGGAGAAAACGATATCTGAGGTCGGTTAGAACACGTCGGCGTGAATCAAAACCAGGAAAATCAAATAGGTCGAATATTAGTTTGTCAAAATTCAGAACATATCTGGAACACAGCAATACCTTTATATTAATACTGTGACACTGAAAAACTAAACCTCCGGACTTTGAAGATCATTCCTAATAAAAAGGTGACATTGAATTCTGTGCAAACAGCACTTCAAAATCTTGAATATTGAATGAGTTTAGCTGCTTTGGGAGCTCTAACGACCACTAGGACTTACATAGGGCGGCCAGAATTCAAATTCAATTTAACTGCTATTTAGTAGTATTATATATCCGTCAGCAAAACTTGATCTGCATGATTTTTGCGAAATGTTACCGTTAAATTGAACTAATTTGAAGATTTTGCTGACGAATATGTTAATACTACTGAATAGCAATTATATTGAACTAATTTGAATTCTGGCGACTAATATGAAATCTGACCGCTAATCTGAAATCTGACCCTTAATTCAAATTCGATGGCTGAGTTTGACACTTGAATGTACCTAGTGATAGTAATATTATAGTTTTTTTTTTCTCAAATCTGTAACTACCGGTAGTTGTGCTATTAATACCAAGAACGCTGAGCATAAGGCGCCTCAATGATATATTTTTTTTTACGCACGCACTGTTTTCTTATAGAGCTGAGCGGGAAGAGGAAGAGATAAAATGGAAGAGTTGATTCACAGGTGAAGCGTAAAAAGAAAAGAAAATAATAATAATAATAATAATAATAATAATAATAATAATAATAATAATAATAGTGCTTCTCTGTCAATGGCTGATGCATTTCTGCACATGCGCCTCCATCGTCTCACCCGTGAGGGGAGTACGAAGAATTGACGATAAGCTCTAATGACACCCCCGCAAGGGCAGTTCCAACACTTCCAGACGGGCCGGTATGTTCAATGAAAATACTGGTCCAGAAATAGACCGGTATGTTCAATGAAAATACTGGTGGCACCGACGGGAATCGAACTGGCGACAGGGCCCAGATGGTAGAACTTGACCACTGGGCTATCACGGTGTCTAAAATAATAATAATAATAATAATAATAATAATAATAATAATAATAATAATAATAATAATAATAATAATAATAATAATAATAATGATAGTGCTTCTCTGTCAATGGCTGATGCAAATCTGCACATGCGCCTCCATCGTCTCACCCGTGAGGGGAGTACGAAGAATTGACGATAGGCTCTAATGACACCCCCGCACGGGCAGTTCCAACACTTCCAGACGGACCGGTATGTTCAATGAAAATACTGGTGGCACCGACGGGAATCGAACTGGCGACAGGGCCCAGATGGTAGAACTTGACCACTGGGCTATCACGGTGTCCATAATAATAATAATAATAATAATAATAATAATAATAATAATAATAATAATAATAATAATAATAATAATAATAATAATAATAATAGTGCTTCTCAGTCAATGGCGAATGCATTTCTGCACATGTGCCTCCATCGTCTCACCCGCGAGGGGAGTACGAAGATTTGACGATAGGCTCTACTGACACCCCCGCAAGGCAGCTCCAAGCCTTCCAGACAGACCAATACTTTCAAAGAAAATATCCTTTGAAAATACTGGCACCGACGGGAATCGAACTGGCGATAGGTCCCAGATGGTAGACCTTAACCACTGGGCTATCGCGGTGCCACTAAATAATAATAATAATAATAATAGTGCTTCTCTGTCAATGGCTGATGCATTTCTGCACATGCGCCTCCATCGTCTCACCCGTGAGGGGAGTACGAAGAATGGACGATAAGCTCTAATGACACCCCCGCAAGGGCAGTTCCAACACTTCCAGACGGACCGGTATGTTCAATGAAAATACTGGTCCAGACGGACCGGTATGTTCAATGAAAATACTGGTGGCACCGACGGGAATCGAACTGGCGACAGGGCCAATAATAATAATAATAATAATGATAATAATAATAATAATAATAATAATAATAATAATAGTAATAGTAATAGTAATAATAATAATAATAATAATAATAATAATAATAATAGTGTATCTCCTGCCAATTGCTGAGCCAAAAGGCCATGTGCATCCAGTCGTCCATTCCATAAGGAAAGTCTCCACACCAATCGGTGGAATAAAGGAAGTGACGGCATAGAACATTACTCTAGGAGCTTTATACCAATCAGCCCATGGAAAGGACCGATGGCCTATGTACTCCCTAATAATAATAATAATAATAATAATAATAATAATAATAATAATAATAATAATAATAATAATAATAGTAAGTAATAATAATAATAATAATAATAATAATAATAATAATAATAATAATACCGGTGGTGGACAATGCCTAGGAGAAAGAAAAAGGGAAAAGGTACTTGTAACAGAAAGATCTTTTCATGAGATTTCAAACGACGGCTCCGTGTTTCTCATAGCGGCAACGATTAAATTGGAGAACCATGAGATAATAGTTGGACTCCCTGGAGTCAAACGTCAGTATGCAAAGCTATACTACAAAAGGACGTTCTTATTGTACAAGCATTACATCCAAAGCCACCATGCTAATGCCTATCTACTAAACTAAAGGAAGATGCAGTGGGTGACTCGATCAGAAGAAAGAACTTATCTGTCTGTCTGTCTGTCTGTCCACCGTCCCGTGGTCTGCTTGTGCACGGTTGAACGTCTCCACGGAAATGGATTCTTACGCGCGTGCAAATTTTCACTGAGAAGTGAACTGAGAGCGATTTGCATCCATTCCTACTCGAACCTTCGGAGAAATCTCTGCAAGATAACAAAAATAGCATTGCGGTTGCAAGCGTGGACCAAACCTGAACAACTGGTGAGAGTTGGGCAGTCGGTGATTTCCATCAAGTTTACATTATCCATGCGTATATGCACACTTCAAAACACTAGGAAACATACGTGTAAAACACACACACACACACACACACGGACCGTAGAGGATGGCTGCGTTAGGCTGCACTTGCGTGGCAAATAGACTCAAAGTGCGTAGCTTAGGCAAGCCTGAGGAAAAGAGATAGATAAGATAGATAAGATAAGATAATATAGATAGATAGTTAGATAGATAGATAGACAGACAGATAGATAGATAGATAGACAGATATATTGGTAGATAGAAGATAGCTAGGTAGGCAGGCAGGTAGGTCGATGTGTCGGTCGGTTGGTTGGTTGGTTGTTTGGTTGCTTGGTTAGTTGGTTGGTTGGTTGGTTAGTTGGTTGGTTAGTTGGTAGGTAGGTAGGTAGGTAGGTAGGTAGGTAGGTAGATAGATAGGTAGGTAGGTAGGTAGGTAGGTAGGAAGGTAGGTAGATAGGTAGATAGATATATAGGTAGATAGATAGATAGATAGATAGATAGATAGATAGATGTTCTTACGATGCACGAAGCCCAGGCCTTCCTCTGTGATGCTGGTACCCGACTGCATACACACACAAACATTGTCAATATACATGAATATGAGGACAGGCAAACGGAAGTAGTCACTGCATACCAGGTTGAGGTGTTCTAGTTTCCTGCAGTAGCCCAGCTTCCTCGCCGCTGCGTCCGTGATGCCTGTACATACATACGTAGATAGACAACATGACATGACATGACATGACATGACATGAAATAACATAACATAACATGACACATACATAACATAAGATAAGATAACATAACATAACATAACATAACATAGCATAACACAGCATGACATGACATGACATGACATAAAAGTAACATTACATGACATAACGTAACATAACATAACATAGCATAACATAACATAACATAACACAAGTTAACATAACATAACATAACATGACATAACATGACATAAAATAACATAATATTCCATTCCATACCGCAGATTTGTGCAAGGTTGAGTGAGATGAGCTCTTAGGGAGAAAGAACAAATGAATGAATGAATGGCAGAAAAGAATGAATGAAAGAATTAAAAGCAAGTGGTAGATACCGTAGTTCTGTGCAAGGTTGAGTGAGATGAGCTCGGGGAGAGAGCGTAGCACGTGCAGCCCTGCACAGCATGATTGCACGTATGTTTAGGTATGTAGGTATGTATGCAGGTAGAACATAGATAGATAGATAGATAGATAGATAGATAGATAATGTTGGTCTACTAGCGCTACATATCCAATATGGTAAATAGATAGATACATACATACAGCCATAAAGAGCTACGGACCGAGGTCAGTTAGTTGCATCCCGCAGCTCTCAAGCCTCCTGCAAACCACGTCCAGCCCACACATGAGTGTGTATTTGATCTGTCTCTGTCTCTGTCTTTCTTTCTCTCTCTCTCTCTCTGAGAATTGTAAATCACTTTGGCCACGTTACGGGAATGACGGTCAAAATTTTGGCTGATTC
>WBZZ01005842.1:17500-32500 GCA_019918135.1 Paulinella micropora | reverse complement strand
TGAGCAAACCCATGCTAGCCATGCGCTCAAAGATGGCCTGGTCATTCATTTACATGTATGTATGTATGTATGTATGTATGTATGTGTGTTTGTTTGTTTGTATGTATGTATGTATGTATGTATATGTATGTATGTATGCATGTGTGTATGTATGTATGTATGTATGTATGCATGTATGTATGTATGTATGTAAGAGTGTAGAGTGCTCGACCATTTTTCATTGGACTCTAATATGTTTTATCTCAGATGCGATATATACCTGTGTCAAGACGGGAGGCAAGACGATGCTCTCTGTTCGTTCCTTGGGGCCCGCAAGGGGTGGCATGGATTGGTTGTCATGCTTGTCATAGTGTGGGTACTGTTCTAGCTGCCCAACACTGTTGCACCGATGGGTGCGAGCGTGTGGTTCGGTAAACGGACTGGTCAGGGGGAGAAAGCATGTAGGTCCAGCAGAGTGTCGATGCTCCAAAGTTGGGCGCATTCGCCGCCCTGCCGCTGCTTGTTGCTGCTGTATGGTGCTGGTGCTTCGCATGCGTGGGGAGCCTGTAGAACAGGATCTGTGTGCTTTTCATGTTATCTTACAACTGAGAGAACATGTGCTTTTCATGTTATCTTACAACTGAGAGAACAAGGATGTTGTGCACTTTACCAAACTTGTTTTTGGTCATAATAAAAAGTAAGTGATAGTACTAGTAATAGAAGTAAAATGATGATGATGATAATAATAATAACAATAACAATAATAATAGTGCTTCTCTGTCAATGGCTGATGCATTTCTGCACATGCGCCTCCATCGTCTCACCCGTGAGGGGAGTACGAAGAATTGACGATAGGCTCTAATGACACCCCCGCAAGGGCAGTTCCAACACTTCCAGACGGACCGGTATGTTCAATGAAAATACTGGTCCAGACGGACCGGTATGTTCAATGAAAATACTGGTGGCACCGACGGGAATCGAACTGGCGACAGGGCCCAGATGGTAGAACTTGACCACTGGGCTATCACGGTGTCAACAACAACAACAACAACAATAATAATAATAATAATAATAATAATAGTAATAATAATAGTAATAGTAATAGTAATAGTAATAGTGATAGTAATAGTAATATTAATAGTAATATTAATAGTAATAGTAATAGTAATAGTAATACTGATTGTGATAGTGATAGTGATAGTAATAGTAATAGTAATAGTAATAGTAATAGTAATAATAATAATAATAATAATAATAATAATAATATTAATAATAGTGCTTCTCTGTCAATGGCTGATGCATGTCTGCACATGCGCCTCCATCGTCTCACCCGTGAGGGGAGTACGAAGAATTGACGATAAGCTCTAATGACACCCCCGCAAGGGCAGTTCCAACACTTCCAGACGGGCCGGTATGTTCAATGAAAATACTGGTCCAGACGGAGCGGTATGTTCAATGAAAATACTGGTGGCACCGACGGGAATCGAACTGGCGACAGGGCCCAGATGGTAGAACTTGACCACTGGGCTATCACGGTGTCCATAATATTAATAATAATAATAATAATAATAACAACAACAACAACAACAACTAGGGGCTGCGCCAACACCTGAAAGATGGTTTACCGGTGCGCGAATTCGCGCACCAAACCCCGCCAGCCCCTGACTTCTTATCACTTTTTGGAGGCTCCCCCTCCCGCCCCCTTTCCCTTCGACAGGGTACGTTGAATTGCCGGAGGTGCCGCAAAGGGCGCCTGGTGGCAAAAAACCTCAATTTTCAGGTGTGGGTGCCACCCGCGACCAGAACGGGTACGTACAATCGCAGGGCTCCCCCGGACCCCCCCTTTCCCTTCGACAGGGTACGTTGAATTGCCGGAGGTGCCGCAAAGGGCGCCTGGTGACAAAAAACCTCAATTTTCAGGTGTGGGTGCCACCCGCGACCAGAACGAGTACGTAGAATCACAGGGCTGGGGTTCCCGGGGGGAGGGCCTCCCGGACCCCCCCTGCCCCGTCGACAGTGTACGTTCAATTGCCGGAGGCACCGGCAAGTACTGCCAAAAATCAAGGAAATTTGGCATTCAGGACACTCCCCTAACGCAAATATTTGCGTGATATCCAAAAGAATTATACCAGCATCAAGATCGAGTCTGGGGCTAACCACCCTGCCAATATGAGCTCCCAACTCCTCCTGGTTCCCACAAACCATGATTTATAGGGATGGGGGGTGCAAAAAAAGGCCAAAAAAACAAGGAAATTTAGCATTCAGGACACTGCCCTAACGCAAATATTTGCGTGAATTCCAAAAAAATTATATCAGCATCAAGATCGAGTCTGGGGCTAACCACCCTGCCAATATGAGCTCCCAACTCTCCTCCTGGTTCCAACAAAGCATGATTTATAGGGATGGGGGGTGCAAAAATAGGCCAAAAAAACAAGGAATTTCGGCATTCAGGACACTGCCCTAACGCAAATATTTGCGTGAATTCCAAAGAAACTATATCAGCATCGAGATCGAGTCTGGGACTAGCCACCCTGTCCTCCTGGTTCACACAAACCATGATTTATAGGGACAGGGGTGCGAAAAAAAACAAGGAAATTTGGCATTCAGGACACTGCCCCAACGCAAATATTTGCGTGAACTCCAAAAAAATCATATCTGCATCAAGATCGAGTCTGGGGCTAACCACCCTGCAAACATGAGCTCCGAACTCCTCGTTTCGACAAACCATGATTGATTCCGACAGGGGTGCGGAAATGGTTGGGGGGGGGGGGGGGGGGGTGCGCGAAGCGCACCGCAAACCATCCTTTCAGGTGTTGGCGCAGCCCCTAGTTATTATTACTATTATTATTATTATTATTATTATTATTATTATTATTATTATTATTAGTATTATTATTATTATTATTATTATTATTATTATTATTATGGACACCGTGATAGCCCAGTGGTCAAGTTCTACCATCTGGGCCCTGTCGCCAGTTCGATTCCCGTCGGTGCCACCAGTATTTTCATTGAACATACCGGTCTATTTCTGGACCAGTATTTTCATTGAACATACCGGCCCGTCTGGAAGTGTTGGAACTGCCCTTGCGGGGGTGTCATTAGAGCTTATCGTCAATTCTTCGTACTCCCCTCACGGGTGAGACGATGGAGGCGCATGTGCAGAAATGCATCAGCCATTGACAGAGAAGCACTATTATTATTATTATTATTATTATTATTATTATTATTATTATTATTATTATTATTATTCCCTGTCGCCAGTTCGATTCCCGTCGGTGCCACCGGTATTTTCATTGAACATACCGGTCCGTCTGGAAGTGTTGGAACTGCCCTTGCGGGGGTGTCATTAGAGCCTATCGTCAATTCTTCGTACTCCCCTCACGGGTGAGACGATGGAGGCGCATGTGCAGATTTGGATCAGCCATTGACAGAGAAGCACTATTATTATTATTATTATTATTATTATTATTATTATTATTATTATTATTATTATTATTATTATTACTATTATTATTATTACTATTAACTTTCCTTATGGAATGGAGGACTGGATGCACATGGCCTTTTGGCTCAGCAATTGGCAGGAGATACACTATTATTACTATTATTATTATTATTATTATTATTATTATTATTATTATTATTATTATTATTATTATATTATTATTATTATTCTTATTATTCTTATTATTCTTATTATTCTTATTATTATTATTCTTATTCTTATTATTATTATTATTATACACCTCTGGGTGCGCTCTCTTCGGAGACAAAAAAGTTTTGGTGGCGGGTGGAACAAAAACGAGATTTTAGGTTTTTGTGCCACCAGAGCTTACACTTGCGTTCTGCTGGTACCTCCGGCAATTTGAACGTACCCTGTCGACGGGAAAGGGGGTGTCCGGGGGGCCCTCCCCCCGGGAACCCCAGCCCGAGGGAGAGGGGGGGGGGGGGGTGCACAATTTTCATTTTCCCCCTTCCCCCAAACCCCCCACCCCCTTCACCAACACTTGTCAGGGATAATAATAATAATAATAATAATCATAATAATAATAATAATAATAATAATAATAATAATAATAATAATAATAATAATAATAGTGCTTCTCTGTCAATGGCTGATGCACTTCTGCACATGCGCCTCCATCGTCTCACCCGTGAGGGGAGTACGAAGCATTGACGATAAGCTCTAATGACACCCCCGCAAGGGCAGTTCCAACACTTCCAGACGGGCCGGTATGTTCAATGAAAATACTGGTCCAGACGGAGCGGTATGTTCAATGAAAATACTGGTGGCACCGACGGGAAATAATAATAATAATGATAATAATAATAGTGCTTCTCTGTCAATGGCTGATGCATTTCTGCACATGCGCCTCCATCGTCTCACCCGTGAGGGGAGTACGAAGAATTGACGATAAGCTCTAATGACACCCCCGCAAGGGCAGTTCCAACACTGATAATAATAATAATACTAATAATAATAATATTAGTAATAATAATAATAATAGTAATAATAATAACTCCCTCGGGTGTGCGCAAACGGCGCCTGGTGGCGCAACAACCACAATTTTCCGGTGTGTGTAGGCCACCCGGCGCAATATTTTTTATATTTTCGAAGAGAGCTCATCAAGAAGTATCGGATACACCAACTATCAGCCGCTAACTCACTCTGGTGTGCGCAAACGGCGCCTGGTGGCACAAGACCTCATTTTTCTGGTGTGCGGGTGCCACCCGCGACCAAAACGGGTACGTACAACCGCCGGGCTGGGGTCCGGGGGGAGGCCCCCGGACCCCCCTGGACCCCTCTTTCCCACCCACAGGGTACGTTCAATTGCCGGAGAGTGCCTGGCGGCACAAGACCTCATTTTTCTGGTGTGTGGGTGCCACCCGCGACCAAAACGGGTACGTACAATCGCCGGGCTGGGGTTCCCGGGGGGAGGGCCCCCGAACCCCCTCTGCCCCGTCGACAGTGTACGTTCAATTGCCGGAGGCACCGGCAAGTACTGCCAAAAAACAAAGAATTTTGGCATTCAGGACATCCATTAACGCAAACATTTGCGTGAATCCCAAAAAAAAATTATACAAGCATCAAGATCGAGTCTGGGGCTAGCTACCCTGCCAATATGAGCTCCCAACTCCTCCTGGTTCCCACAAACCATGATGTATAGGGATGGGGGTGCAAAAATAGGCCAAAAACCAAGGAAATTTGGCATGCAGGACACTCCCCTAACGCAAATATTTGCGTGAATTCCAAAAAAATTATACCAGCATCAAGATCGAGTCTGGGGCTAGCTACCCTGTCAAAATGAGCTCCCAATTCCTCCTGGTTCCCACAAACCATGATTTATAGGGATGGGGGGGTGCAAAATTAGGCCAAAAAACAAGGAATTTTATCATTCAGGACACTCCCCTAACGCAAATATTTGCGTGAATTCCAAAGAAATTATATCAGCATCAAGATCGAGTCTGGGGCTAGCCACCCTGTCAATATGAGCTCCCAACTCTCCTCCTGGTTCACACAAACCATGATTTATAGGGACAGGGGTGCGGAAAAATAAGCAAATTTGGCATTCAGGACACTCAACGCATATATTTGCGTGAATTCCAAAAAAATCATATCAGCATCAAGATCGAGTCTGGGGCTAACCACCCTGCCAATATGAGCTCCCAACTCCTCCTCGTTCCGACAAACCATGATTTATAGGGACAGGGGTGCCGATTAGGGGGGGGGGGGGTGGCGGGGGGTGGGTGTGTGTGTGTGTCTGTGTGTGTGTGTGTGTGTGTGGGGGGGGGGGGGGGGGGGGGGGGGGGGTACACAATTTTCATTTTCCACCTCCCCCCAAACCCCCCCACCCCTTCACCAACACCTTTCAGGGATAATAATAATAATAATAATAATAATAATAATAATAATAATAATAATAATAATAATAATAATAATAATAGTGCTTCTCTGTCAATGGCTGATGCAAATCTGCACATGCGCCTCCATCGTCTCACCCGTGAGGGGAGTACGAAGAATTGACGATAGGCTCTAATGGCACCCCCGCAAGGGCAGTTCCAACACTTCCAGACGGACCGGTATGTTCAATGAAAATACTGGTGGCACCGACGGGAATCGAACTGGCGACAGGGCCCAGATGGTAGAACTTGACCACTGGGCTATCACGGTGTCCATAATAATAATAATAATAATAATAGTAATAATAATAGTGCTTCTCTGTCAATGGCTGATGCATTTCTGCACATGCGCCTCCATCGTCTCACCCGTGAGGGGAGTACGAAGAATTGACGATAAGCTCTAATGACACCCCCGCAAGGGCAGTTCCAACACTTCCAGACGGGCCGGTATGTTCAATGAAAATACTGGTCCAGAAATAGACCGGTATGTTCAATGAAAATACTGGTGGCACCGACGGGAATCGAACTGGCGACAGGGCTCAGATGGAATAATAATAATAATAATAATAATAGTAATAATAATAATAATAATAATAATAATAATAATAATAGTGCTTCTCTGTCAATGGCTGATGCATTTCTGCACATGCGCCTCCATCGTCTCACCCGTGAGGGGAGTACGAAGAATTGACGATAAGCTCTGATGACACCCCCGCAAGGGCAGTTCCAACACTTCCAGACGGGCGGTATGTTCAATGAAAATACTGGTCCAGAAATAGACCGGTATGTTCAATGAAAATACTGGTGGCACCGACGGGAATCGAACTGGCGACAGGGCCCAGAGGGTAGAACTTGACCACTGGGCTATCACGGTGTCCATAATAATAATAATAATAATAATAATAATAATAATAATAATAATAATAATAATAATAATAATAATAATAATAATAATAATAATAGTGCTTCTCTGTCAATGGCTGATGCATTTCTGCACATGCGCCTCCATCGTCTCACCCGTGAGGGGAGTACGAAGAATTGACGATAAGCTCTAATGACACCCCCGCAAGGGCAGTTCCAACACTTCCAGACGGGCCGGTATGTTCAATGAAAATACTGGTCCAGAAATAGACCGGTATGTTCAATGAAAATACTGGTGGCACCGACGGGAATCGAACTGGCGACAGGGCCCAGATGGTAGAACTTGACCACTGGGCTATCACGGTGTCAATAATAATAATAATAATAATAATAATAATAATAATAATAATAATAATAATAATAATAATAATAATAGTGCTTCTCTGTCAATGGCTGATGCAAATCTGCACATGCGCCTCCATCGTCTCACCCGTGAGGGGAGTACGAAGAATTGACGATAGGCTCTAATGACACCCCCGCAAGGGCAGTTCCAACACTTCCAGACGGACCGGTATGTTCAATGAAAATACTGGTGGCATCGACGGGAATCGAACTGGCGACAGGGCCCAGATGGTAGAACTTGACCACTGGGCTATCACGGTGTCCAATAATAATAATAATAATAATAATAATAATAATAATAATAATAATAATAATAATAATTAGGGACTGCGCCAACACCTGAAGGATGGTTTGCGGTGCGCGAAATTGCGGTGCGCTTCGCGCACCCTCCCCCCCCCCCCCCCCCCATCCTCCTCCTCCTCCTCTTCCCAAGCTCTCTTTTCCCTCTCATTCTCACATCCACAACTTTTTACAGCATCTGAGCAGTCTCAGCCATTCATTTTGGCATTACTTTGTCATTACATTCGAATTTCATAATTTGAACTATATCTCTAAAAGAGCTCGTGACAAGCTTGCGAAAACACAAAGAATCAGCCTCAAAGTCCCTCTGGCACAACTCTTGGAGCCTTGGAACATTATCAGTCAATCATTTTGGCACTACTTTGCCAAAATCTTCGTAAATCTCTATTGTTCACTACCTAGAGCGCGTCCCGAGGTTGTGAAAACCAAAAAATCAGCCTCTCAACACTTATGGCACAACTTTGGGAGCCTTGGAGCATTCTCAAGCATTCATTTTGGTGCCGGCAAATTCGCTTCGGGTACGCACAGTTACGGGGCTTGCGTTCCCAGGGGCAAGGCCCCCCGCCCGGGCCCTCTTTCGACAGTCGACAGCGTACGTTCAATTGCCGGAGGTAACCGGAATAAACCCTGCTGGCACAACTCTTAGAGCCTTGGAGCATTCTCAGCCATTCATTTTGGTGCTGACTAATTCGTCGTGGGCTACGTACAATTACTAGGCTGGGGTTCCCGGGGGAGGGCCCCCAGACCCCGCCTTCCCCGTCGACAGGGTACGTTCAATGGCCGGAGGTACCGGCAAGTACTCCGAAAAAAAAAGGAAGGAATTTTGGCATTCAGGACACTCCCCTAACGCAAAAATTTGCGTGAATACCAAAAAAAATATATCAGCATCAACATGGATCTGGGGCTAGCCACCCTGCAAATATGACCTCCCAACTCCTCCTGGTTCCAACAAACTACGATCTATTCCGACGGGGGTGCAGAACAGGCTTGAAAAACAAGGAACTTTGGCATTCGGACACTCCCCTAACGCAAATATCTGCGCGAATTCCAAAAAAAAACTATACCAGCATCAACATCGAGTCTTGAGCTAGCCACCCTGTCAATATGAGCTCCAAACTCCTCCGGTTCCCACAAACCATGATTTATCCCGACAGGGGGGTGCAGAAATGGGGTGAGTATAATATTTGCGTTAGGGGAGTGTCCTGAATGCCGAAATTCCCTGTTTTTTCACCCCAAGTATCAACATCGAGTCTGGGGCTAGCCACCCTGCAAATATGAGCTCCCAACTCCTCCTGGTTCCCACAAACCATGATTTATTCAGACAGAAGTGCCGATTTGCTGGGTGGCTGGGTTGGGGGAGGGAGGAGGAGGAGGAGGGGGGGGGGGGGGGGGGACACAATTTCCATTTCCCCCCCTCCCCCAAACCCCCATCCCCTACTCCCAACACCTTTCAGGGATGATAATAATGATAACAATTGTAATAATAATAATAATAATAATAATAATAATAATAATAATATAATAATAATAGGCTTATATATATAATAATAATAATAATAATAATAATAATAATAATAATAATAATAATAATAATAATAATAATAATAATAGTGCTTCTCTGTCAATGGCTGATGCATTTCTGCACATGCGCCTCCATCGTCTCACCCGTGAGGGGAGTACGAAGAATTGACGATAAGCTCTAATGACACCCCCGCAAGGGTAGTTCCAACACTTCCAGACGGGCCGGTATGTTCAATGAAAATACTGGTCCAGAAATAGACCGGTATGTTCAATGAAAATACTGGTGGCACCGACGGGAATCGAACTGGCGACAGGGCCCAGATGGTAGAACTTGACCACTGGGTTATCACGGTGTCCATTAATAATAATAATAATAATAATAATAATAATAATAATAATAATAATAATAATAATAATAGTGCTTCTCTGTCAATGGCTGATGCATTTCTGCACATGCGCCTCCATCGTCTCACCCGTGAGGGGAGTACGAAGAATTGACGATAAGCTCTAATGACACCCCCGCAAGGGCAGTTCCAACACTTCCAGACGGGCCGGTATGTTCAATGAAAATACTGGTCCAGAAATAGACCGGTATGTTCAATGAAAATACTGGTGGCACCGACGGGAATCGAACTGGCGACAGGGCCCAGATGGTAGAACTTGACCACTGGGCTATCACGGTGTCAATAATAATAATAATAATAATAATAATAATAATAATAATAGTGTATCTCCTGCCAATTGCTGAGCCAAAAGGCCATGTGCATCCAGTCCTCCATTCCATAAGGAAAGTCTCCACACCAATCGGTGGAATAAAGGAAGTGACGGCATAGAACATTACTCCAGGAGCTTTATACCAATCAGCCCATGGAAAGGACCGATGGCCTATGTACTCCCTAATAATAATAATAATAATAATAATAATACTATATCTGAGGCGTACTGATGCAGCTAATGGCATATCCTCAACGGACATAAGCCTCCAATACCCTTGTTCGAGGTCCTCCACCCCCCCGTGTCAGTCTCTCGCCTGATGATCGGGGCCACCGATGGAGCTCCTGAGGGCAAGACTGCACTAAGCCGAGGTTATTCCGCAGTCCCAGCAACCTCTTGCAAGACGTCACCGAATGTGCAAGTGCATACACCAAGCGCGGTTGCTAGAGCTGCCTCGAAACCCCACCCATAACAATCTGGTGTCTGCTGGGTCCTGGGCTATCAACCAGCATATGCGGAGTTTAAGATCTTTTACGCGCGCAACGACCCTCCTCCCCAGCATCTACCACCAAAGGGTTATGAGTTGGCGTCACAGTTTAACGCCTTGAGGCCATTGGGCTGGAACTCTGTTTAGCAAGTGTGACTAGGTTTTTTCATCGGGATTTCCCTCAAATATGTCGCAGTCAACACTCCAAGGCAGATTTACTATATCTGAGGCGTACTGATGCAGCTAATGGCATATCCTCAACGGACATAAGCCTCCAATACCCTTGTTCGAGGTCCTCCACCCCCCGTGTCAGTCTCTCGCCTGATGATCGGGGCCACCGATGGAGCTCCTGAGGGCAAGACTGCACTAAGCCGAGGTTATTCCGCAGTCCCAGCAACCTCTTGCAAGACGTCACCGAATGTGCAAGTGCATACACCAAGCGCGGTTGCTAGAGCTGCCTCGAAACCCCACCCATAACAATCTGGTGTCTGCTGGGTCCTGGGCTATCAACCAGCATATGCGGAGTTTAAGATCTTTTACGCGCGCAACGACCCTCCTCCCCAGCATCTACCACCAAAGGGTTATGAGTTGGCGTCACAGTTTAACGCCTTGAGGCCATTGGGCTGGAACTCTGTTTAGCAAGTGTGACTAGGTTTTTTCATCGGGATTTCCCTCAAATACGTCACAGTCAACACTCCAAAATAATAATAATAATAATAATAATAATAATAATAATAATAATAATAATAATAATAATAATAATAATAATAATAATAATAATAGAATGGGAGTACGTAGAAAGCGACGACGCCTGCGACAGGAAGCCCAGGAAGAGGTGGTAGGAGGAGCAGTCGAAGGCATTGACATCCAGCGTCGAGCAGAGTTTGCCTGTTCAGAGTCAGGACACAAACATGTGACAGCCTGAGAGCCAAGTTATGTATTTTTTCAGACCACGATAATTTCAGACTCCGACTGTGGCGCGCTCAGGTCGGCTTCTGCTTGTATCGTCCGTGATAGCTGGTCCAAGCATAGCCCCAGTAACGACGGGAGCTCGAATGGATTCTCCTCATGAGCAACTCCCACAGCGTAAAGTACATCCGCCACCTCGAAGTCTGGAATCGGGGCGTTCTGAGTTCTGCAGGAGTTTCCCTATGGTCAAATTGATTGCGTTCGGTTCGAAGAAGTTCTCGAAGATTCACCACAGAAGAATAAATATACTGGTGTCTGTAATCGTTTTCTCCAAACAGTGATACAAGGCACAAGTGTCAGAAACAGAGTGTATTACACGAAAAAGGTAAGTGTTAATGGCCAATCTGTTCTTTTTCGTTATTGAGCAAATATCTGGCATAAAAGGTTCTGGCTGCATAGGGAAACTGCTTTGATGGTGGTGGAGCACCTTTTCAATCGAAACCCTTCATCGTCGTATTCATGAAATACTTTTCTTCATAAAATTTCTCTTTCTAAGGGGTGCTAGAGCGGGGTTTGGAGTATTACCATGGGGTTAGGATGACGTCAAAACTTCAGTGCTTGCACTGGGGTCGTTTCCCCTGGACCCCACCAACCCTTTCACACTTTTCTCAGCCTCTGGCGTGTATTGCAGAAATCTTAAGGGGGAAAGGAGTCGCCGGAAAATTGTCCATTTTTCGCAAGACCAAAAATGGACCACAAGGACGTGAAACTTATCCGTTTTCTTCGGCTTTATTGAGTCGCCCGCACAGAATTTTGAAGCCTGGAGTCTTTCAACAACCACAAAAACAACTAAAACGCTATAATTTATAGATACATATGCGATGTCCTGCCATATCATGTCTGTCATGTATGCACAACGTCTGTTCTGTATATGGTGATGTGTGTATCAAGTATGTCCTGTAAATCTGTCTGTCGAGAGATCCTGATCGTCTTGAGCTGGTGTTGAGACTGTGTTGTATGTTTATGTTTATGTATTTCAGTCCCTATTGAACTGCAAGACACCAGCGTTGTTGTTGTTATGGTTGTGTGTTGATGCTGTGGTCTGCCTGCTGCCTGCTAGGTCTCAACGATTTTCGTTCATTCGACTAAACTATCATGACCACAATTTTCAAATGCCAGAACGGTACTCAAACATAAATAAGTACATGTAAATGCAAAAGGACACCACAAACGCGTCGATACATGCATACATCCAAAGTTCTGTTAATCCATGCAAGCATTTCTCCCCTGTCAGTCAGAGGCTTACAACGCATATCAATCGATCTAAATAAAAAGATCTACATTACATACATTACATTGCACATTACATTGCACATTACATTACAGTACATGGCATTACATTACATTACATTACATTACATTACGTTACATTACGTAGCTTTACGTTACATTACGTTAAATTGTTACATTACGTTACATGACGTCAACCTTGCGTTACAATACATTACATCGCATTACATTACATCATTACATTACATTACATTACATTACATTACATTACATTACATACATTACGTACGTTACGTACGTACGTACGTATGTATGTATGGATGTATGTATGGATGTATGTATGTATGTATGTATATGTATGTATATGTACATATGTATGTATATGCATAGTATGCATATGTGTTTGTATGTCGGTGTCTATGGATATGTATGAATGATTGTAGGACATCAAATGCAGTCTCCTGGATCTCCTCCAGGTCCCAGCGAGCTTTCTCTCTCTCTCTATATTATATATATGTACATATATAATATATTAAAAATATATGTATTTATATATATATATATACATATATATGTATATATATGTATATATTTATGTATATAGATATTATATACACACATATATATATGTGTATGTGTGTGTATGTATGTATATTATATATATGTATATATATACACACATATATATAATATATACATATATATCATATATGTATACATTTTGTATATCATATATATACATATATATCATATATGTATACATATATATACATATATGTATATATATGTATATATATGTATCATATATATACATGTATATATACATATATACATACATATACATATATATGTATATATATGTATATGTATATATGTATGTATGTATGTATGTTATATATGTATGTATGTATGTATGCATGTATGTATGTATGTATGTAGTTTGTATACACACATATATATATAAAAATATATATATATCATATATATATCATATATATATGCATATATATTGTTGTTGTTGTTGTTGTTGTTGTTTGTTGTTGTTTGTTGTTGTTTGTTGTTGTTATTTTTGTTGTTGTTGTTTTTGTTGTTGTTATCATTATTATCCCTGAAAGGTGTTGGAGTAGGAGTTTGGGGGTTTGGGGGGAGGGGGGAAATGGGTGTTGGGTGTTGGAGGAGTTTGGGGGTTTGGGGGGAGGGGGGAAATGGAAGTTGTTTCCCCCCCCCCCCCCCCCACACACACACACACACACCCACCCCCGCATTTCGCCACCCTGTCCCTATAAATCATGGTTTGTAGGAACCAGGAGTTGGGAGCTCATATTGGTAGGGTGGCTAGCCCCAGACTCGATCTTGATGCTGGTATAATTTTTTTTGGAACGCACGCAAATATTTGCGTTAGGGGAGTGTCTGAATGCCAAAATTCCTTGTTTTTTTGGCCTATTTTCGCACCCCCCATCCCTATAAATCATGGTTTGTGGGAACCAGGAAAAGTTGGGAGCTCATATTGGCAGGGTGGTTAGCCCCAGACTCGATGTTGATGCTATAGTGTTTTTGGAATTCACGCAAATATTTGCGTTAGGGGAGTGTTCTGAATGCCAAATTTCCTTGTTTTTTAGCAGCACTTGCCGGTGCCTCCGACAATTGAACGTACCCTGTCGACGGGGCAGGGAGGGGTCCGGGGGTCCCCCGGGAACCCAAGCCCGGCGATTGTACGTATACCGTTTTGGTCGCGGGTGGCATGCACACCAGAAAATTGAGGTCGTGTGCCACCAGGCGCCCTCCGGCAATCGAACGTACCTGTCGACGGGGCAGGGGGGGTGGGGGGGGTCCGGGGGGCCCTCCCCCCGGCAACCCCAACCCGGCGATTGTACGTACTAGTTTTTTTCGCGGGTGGCACTCACACCAGAAAATTGAGGTCTTGTGCACCAGGCGCCGTTTGCGCACACCAGAGGGAGTTAGTGGCTGATATTTGGTGTAGCTGACAATTCTTGATGAGCTCTCTTCGAACATATAAAAATCGTGGCGCCGGGTGGCATACACAACGGAAAATTGAGGTTTTTGCGCCACCAGGCGCCGTTTTCGCACACCTGAGTGAGTTTGAGGCTGATGTTTGGTGTACCCGACACCTCTCGGTGCGCTCTGTTCGGAGATTAAAAAGAATTGGTGGCGGGTGGCACAAAAACCAGAGATTTTAGGTTTTTGTGCCATCAGAGCTTACACTTGCGTTCTGCTGGTTTTGAACGTACTCTGTTGACGAGAAAGGGGAGGGTCCGGGGGGCTCTCCCCCCGGGAACCCCAGCCCGAGGGGGGGGGGGGGGGGGGGGGGGGGGGGGGGGGGGGGGCTGCGCGAAGCGCACTGCAAACCATTCTTTCAGGTGTTGGCGCAGCCCATAATAATAATAATAATTATTATTATTATTATTATTATTATTATTATTATTATTATTATTATTATTATTATTATTATTATTATTATTATTATTATGGACACCGTGATAGCCCAGTGGTCAAGTTCTACCATCTGGGCCCTGTCGCCAGTTCGATTCCCGTCGGTGCCACCAGTATTTTCATTGAACATACCGGTCCGTCTGGAAGTGTTGGAACTGCCCTTGCGGGGGTGTCATTAGAGC